>VZQC01015218.1:3977837-4087471 GCA_009823505.1 Rhizomys pruinosus | reverse complement strand
TTGTGCCAGTACCAAGCTGTTTTTATGACTATAGCCCTGTGTTTTGGTAGTTTGAAGTCTGGTATAGAGATCCCCCCTGTATTGCTCATCTCACTCAAGGTCATTTTGGCTATTCGGGGTCTTTTCTTTTTCCAAATGATATTAAGGATTTTTTTTCCAAGCCTGTGAAGAAACTCTTGGGGATTTTAATTGGGATTGCGTTAAATCTATACAAGAGTTTGGGTAGAATGGACATTTTTACTATATTAATTTTCCCAATCCACGAGCACGGGAGGTTTTTCCATCTTCTGATGTCTTCTTCAATTTCCTTCTTCAGGGGTTTAAAATTTTTATTGTAGAGATCTTTGGTGTCTTTGGTTAGGTTTGTTCTGAGGTATTTTATTGTTTTTGAGGCTATTGTGAGTAGGAAGGTCTCCTTGAATTCCTTCTTCGGTTGCTTGTTATTGGTGTAAAGAAAGGCTACTGATTTTTCTAGGTTAATTTTGTATCCTGCCACTTTACTAAAGCTCTTAATCATTTCTAGGAGTTTTCTGGTGGAGTTTTTAGCATCCCTTAAGTAAACAATCATATCATCAGCAAAATGGGACAGCTTGACTTCCTCTTTTGCAATTAGTACTCCTTTAATTTCCTTTTCTTGCCTTATTGCCCTAGCAAGTGTTTCAAACATTATATTAAAGAGGAGTGGTGATGGGCGGCAGCCTTGCCGAGTTCCTACCTTTAAAGGGAATGCTTCTGTCATTTCCCAATTTGGGATGATATTGGCTGTGGGTTTCCTGTATATGGCTTTGGTTACACCGAAGATGATCCCTCCAATCCAATTTTCTCTAGGACTTTAAGCATGAAGGGATGTTGGATTTGTCAAATGCTTTTTCCTCATCAATTGAGATGATCATATGGTTTTTGTCTTTCAGTCTATTTATATGCTTGATGATGTTTATTGATTTTCATATGTTGAACCATCCCTGCATCTCTGGTATGAATCCAACTTGGTCTTGATGGATGATCTTCTTGATGTGAGTCTGTATGCAATTTGCCAGTATCCTGTTTAGAATTTTGGCATCTGTGTTCATTAGTGAGATGGGTCTATAGTTCTCCTTTTTGGTTGTTTCTTTGCCTCGTTTTGGTAATAGAGTGATGCTGGCTTCATAGAAGGAATTTGGGAGAATTCCCTCTGTTTGTATCCTTCTAAACAATTTGAGTAACAATGGTTGTAAGACTTTTTGAAACGTTTTATAGAGGGCTGGAGAGATGGCCTAGTGGTTAAGAGCACTGACTGCTCTTGCAGAGGACCTGAGTTCAATCCACAGCACCCACATGGCAGCTAGGAACCATCTTTAACTCCAGTTCCAGGGGAATACACCCTCTTCTGACCTCTGCGGCATTGCATGACATGAATGCACAAACCTACATGCATATAGTACATTCATACACATAAAAATTTTTTTCAAAGAAATGTTTTATAGAATTCTGCCATGAAACCATCTGGGCCTGGGCTTTTTTTAGTTGGGAGGTTTCTAATTATATCTTCAGGTTTCTTCATATATTATGGGTCTGTTTAAGCTATCAATCTCTTCTTGGTTGAGCTTTGGTGATTCCCAGGATTTCAGATATTCATCCATTTCTTCTAGGTTTTCAAACTTGGTAGAGTATAGGTTTTTGAAGTATTCCCATATGATTTTCTGGATATTTTCATTGTCTGTTGTGATATTTCCCTTTTCATCACAGATTGTATTGATTTGGAGTTGTTCCTTCTTTCTTTTGGTTAACTGGGCTAGAGGTCTGTCTATCTTGTTTATTCTTTCAAACAACCAACTTTTGGATTCATTGATTTTGGGGGGTATTCTTTTCTTTGTTTCTATTTCATTGATTTCTGCTCTGATTTCTGTTATTTCTTCCTGTCTGTTGGGTTTGGGGTTCATTTATTGTTGTCTCTCAAGTGTTTTTAGCTGCAGTGTTAGATTGTTTATTTGTGCTCTTTCTGTTTTTTTAATGTAGGCACCCAGGGCTATAAATTTCCCTCTTAGGACTCTTAAAGTATCCCTTAGGTTTTGTTGTGTTGTATTGTCATTTTCATTTAGTTCCAGGAATGCTTTTATTTTTTTTCTTTGTTTCTTCCTTGACTGTTCATTATTCAGGAATGTGTTCTTTAGTCTCCATGTATTCCTATAGATAGTAGGGCTTATCCTGGTGTTGATATTGAGCTTTATTGCACTGTGGTCTGATATAATGCATGAAATTATTTCAATCTTTTTGTATTTTTTGAGGTTTGTTTTTTTTTCTGTGTCCAATATGTGGTCAATTTTAGAGAATGTCCCCTGAGGTGCTGAGTAAAAAGTGTATTTGCTGGTGCTTGGGTAGAATATTTGGTAGATGTCTGTGAGTTCCATTTGATGTATCATATTGTTCAGTTCAGATGTCTCTCTGTTTATTCCTTGTCCAGTTGATCTATCCAAAGGGCTCAGTGGGGTATTGAAGTCCCCTACTATGAATGTGTTGGGGTTCATCTGTGCCTTGAGGTCCTGTAGAATTGTGTTTATAAAGTTTGGTGAACCAGAGATTGGTGCATATATGGTTCGATCCCCGGCACCCACATGGCGGCTGAGAACCGTCTGAAACTCCAATTCCAGGAGAACTCCAGTTCCACGGGAATCCAATGCCCTCTTCTGACCTCCGTGGCATTGCACGACATGGGTGCACAGACTTGCATGCAGGCAGTACATTCATACACATACAGAAATAAATAAAAATAATAAAAAATAATAAAAAATAAAAATAACATAGCAACTCCTGCTTTCTTTTTGCTTGGAATATTCTTTCCATCCTTTCACTTTAAGTTGGTAGCTATCCTTGAGGGTGAGATGGGCTTCTTGTAGACAACATATAGATGAGTTCTGTTTCCTTTTTTTGAGACAGTGTCTCCCTATAGCCCCAATTGGCCTGGAACTCACTCTATAGACCAGGCTGGCCTTGAACTTCCAGAGATCCACCTACCTCTGCCTCCTGAGTGCTAGGATTAAAGGTGTGTGCCCCCATGCCTGGCTTAGAGATGGGTCTTAGCCACCATGTGGATGCTGGGAATCTAACCCCAATCCTCTGCAAGAGCAGTTGGTGCTCTTAACTGCTGAGCCATCTCTCAAGCCCCTGGTTCTGTTTCCTAATCCATTCTCCCTGTCTATGTCTTTTGATTGGGGAGTTTAGTCCATTAATATTTAAGGTTATAATTGAGAGGCATGTGTTGCTTCCTTTCACCTTAGTATCCATTTCCATTTTTTGGTCTAGATTTCTACTTCCACAGCTGTACTTTTATTAATTTCTCTTTCTAGTTTCCTGGGGACAATTGTTCCTCTCCTCTGTACTTTGAATCGCTTCAAGTATTTTTCTGAAGGGTTGGTTTTCCAAACATATATTCTATCATCTTGTTTATGTCATGGAAGATTTTTCTCTTTCCTTCAACTAGAATTGACATTTTTGTTCGGTATAGTAACTCAGGTTGGCATTTATAGTCATTTAGCAATGGGTATGCTTTGGTCCACGTTCTTCTTGCTTTCATAGTTTGCACTGAAAAGTCAGCTGTAATTCTGATAGGTTTCCCCTTATATGTAACTTATTGTTTTTCTCTTGTGGCTTTCAACATTTTGTCTCTGTTTTGGGTGTGTAGCATTTTAATTATGATATGGCATGGGGAGTTTTTTTTCTGATCTTGTCTGTTTGGTGTTCTATGAGCTTTTTGTATTTGTATGGGTTTGTCTTTTTTTAGTTTGGGGAAATTTTCATCTATTTTTCTGTTGAAGATCTGATCAATACCATTCTCTTGGGATTCTTCTCCTTCCTCTATCTCTATGATGCAGAGGTTTGATCTTTTCTTAGTGTCCCACATTTCCTGGTTGTTCCACTCTTGTGTATTTTAAAATTTTTCATAGTCTTTTACTTGAGCTTTTTAGTTGTTTCGTGTTATCTTCCAGGTCTGATATTCTTTTTTCTGCTTCCTCAATTCTGTTTCTGAGGCTTTTTCCCATTCTTTCCTCTTGATGAGATGAGTGTTCAACTTCCTTTTCATTTCATCCTGTGATTTCTTTAGTATTTCCACTTCCTTTTGGAGCTTCTCAATCTCTTCCTATAGCTCCTTACTTCACTGGTTGGTTTCCTTTTTCATTTCAGCATGGGATCTTTTCAGTGTTTCCACTTCATTCTGGAGTCTGTCATTCTTTCCCCCTAGTTCTTTCCAGAGTTTGAAATTTTCTCCTTTTAGTTCTTTCCAAAGTTTGTCATTCTCTCCCTCTAGGTCCTTCCTGAGTTTTTTTATTCTCTCCCCTTAGTCCTCTGATATGTTCTTTATATTCTATGATTTCTTTGAATATATCTGCAATTGTTCTTCTAAGATCTGTGTCCTGGGTTATCTCTAGGGAGATCTCATTGTAGGAATCTTCTATAGGCTTGGTAGAGTTTAGTGTGGAATTATTCTGTGCTTTTTCCATATTGTTCTTTCATTGTGCTTTTGGCATGTGGGTTTCTTTTTGTTTGTATTCTGATGTGAATCTCAAATATTTTTTCAGTGTGTTGAAGGATTGCTTTCCTTGATTCCTTCAGGTGCCTTCGTTGTTTCTCCTTGTTTATGGAGCGTTGACTTATCTAGGTTTCAGGCTTTCAATTTTGGTTATATATTGGAATGTATAGCTCACTCTTCCCTTTTTGTTCTGCAGGTTCTCCAAAAACTGGGTAGAGAACAATCCACATGATACCCTCTGAGCACTGTACTCCTTCCGCTTCCTTCCAGCCAGTTCCTCTAGGTTGGTTGTGGGGCTTACTGTACTGTAGTCCCACCTGGACACTCCCTCTGCAATTCCAGCTCGGGGGGGGGGGGGGGGGGGTCGGCCCAAACAAGTTGCTTACCTGCACCTCAGCTGATCTGGCCAAGGCAACCAGTATCTATGCACAACAGGCCAATAATCCAATCCTCAAAAAATCCTCCTGGCTGATGCACCCAGCCCACACCCTGTGGCTGGATCAGTCAAAGCAACTGATCTGTATGCACCCAAATCCCCCAGAGGCAACAGGCCCACCTGTGTTCCAGCTGACTGGGTATCTTCACCCCCCACAGATGCACAAGCCAATGATCCAATACTCCATCTGGCTAAATCACCAGGCTTATACCCAGCCTCAGCTGGTCTGGCCAAAGCAACAAATCTCTGTGCACAACAGGCCAATAATCCAATCCTCCAACAATCCACCTGGCTGAAGCACCTCTGGGCCCACACCCTGTGCTTCGGCTAATCCTGTGCTTAGGCTGTGGAGTATATCTTAGTATATCTTTAGTTAGTTTAGGTCTAGTGAACAGTATTGAGGAATAGTACTAAGTATATCCTTAGTATTTGAGTATTATCTTAAATTTCCAGCAGCGGGGCTCCCATGAAAAAGTCTTAGTTCTATGCCAATCAAGCAATTCATTTTGTTTGTAGAAGGAAAGAAAGGAAGGGAGGGGGCCCAGGGAAAGAAACGGAATGAAGGGGGGGGAGGGAGCGGAGGGGGGGAGGGGAGGAGGGAGGGCGGAGGAGGACTTGGGGCGGGATGGTCAGTGAGGAAGGAAGGAGGGATGGGCAAGTAGAAGAAGAAGAAGAAGAAGAAGAAGAAGAAGAAGAAGAAGAAGAAGAAGAAGACAGAAAAGAATACCTTGTGACCAGCAAGAAGAGAAAACAATGTGGGTACATGGCTTCAAAGGACTCTGGTTTTTATGACTCCTAAAAACACTATGAGCGGGGAGGTGGGGGGGGGCAACACGGGACAGGACGATGACAAAACATGTTTTTATCTAAACATTCTAAGTTTTTCTTGATAATGTAACTTTAAGTTTGAGTCTTGGCTCTGCCTCTGACACACTGTGGTTCCCTGGGATTTGCACATAAAACAATGAGGCATCCAAATACTAGATATACTATAATGCGCTCCACCTTACTTTCAATGGAAATTCATTTATGCATAAGGTTCTGAGTTTGAGCCAGTTTCTCATATTTTGCATCTAAGTAAATAAGGCCATAATAAAATCTTAGCCAATTGTTTTCAGTATAAATGCTTGCATTTTAAATTTTCACCTAGAATGATCTATTACAGTACATTTTAAACTAGTACAGTATCTTTCAGTCAACAGTTCTGTTACACAGAACACTGTTTTGTTAAAGACAGGCAGGACTAAGGAAAGGAGTAAGGTATAGAAGGGCTGTGTTCCACCCTCTTAGCTTCTCTAGTGTGCTCCTAGGAGTCCCTGAATGCTCCTGCTGAAACCAAAGTCTTCTTACACACAATGTGAAAGTCAAGATTCTGTGGCAGCTTACAACAGAGGAGAAACATTGGCAAATATATTTGGAAACAAAATCAAGGAACACAACTCTATTTAAACTACTGAAAACCTGTTTCTTATTTCCTTTTTTTCTTTTTAGACAGAGTCTCACTGTGTAGCTTTGGCTGGCCTAGAACACTCTATGCAGACCCAGTTGGCCTAAAACTCATAAAAATCCACCTGCCTCTCTCTGCCTCTTTTTTTTTTTTAATTTATTTTTGTATGTGTATGAATGTACTGTCTGCATGCAGGTCTTCTCTCTGCCTCTTGAGAGCTGAGATTAAAGGCACCATGTCCAGCCCAAGCTGTTTCCACAGTGGGAGAAATAACATCATTTAGTCTTCAGTTGATAGGAACTAATCATGAACACAAATGCACGTGAAGGCACTGGATGGTCTATAGTACTCCATTATAAAGTAAGTTTCCTCATTAGGAAAAACTTCCCCAAGATTTGCCCATATGAAATTCTTGTTTAGAGCACTATTCAATACAAACATTAAACCAAAACTTTTCCAGAGTTACATACCCACAAAAGAAAATGTTGCTTACCCTACAGAGTTCTCCTAACCTCTCTTTGATTAAAACTAAGATTAATAAGGTCAATGCAATCTCAGTTATCTTTAGAGAAGTCTACAACATATGAACAGTCACTTTGCTTTGGAAGTAAAGAATGAATAATGAGTATAAACTCTAATGACAGACTCATGAAAATCCAGCTCCAGCCTAGCTAGTATCACCACTGGAAAAAGTCAAATAAATACATAAAGTGAAAAGGCAAGCATCCTGGTTACACCGGAGTAGAGTTCCCGAGGCTCTGTGTGGGACCTACCCTCTCTGTGTCTCATCCCTCAGACTGTATACTTCATAGTTCCAGTTGTATATCTCACTGCCTGTGACATTCCTTTCTCCCCTCTCAGCTCAGACAGGCTTTCTGCCAAGCTTGCTCTCTACCTGACTAGATCTGCCAAAAAAGGAGCACAATAGGCTTCGGTCTTCTTTTTTTTTTTAAGACAGGTTCGCATATAGCCCAGGCTGACCTTGAACTTCTGGGCCTCCTGCCTCCACCTTCTAAGTGGAATGTAGGGAGTACAGCCTTGTATCACTATGCCCAGTTCATCCAGTGCTCGGGATTGAGCCCAAGGCTTTGTGCATGCTAGGCAAGCAGTCTAGCAGCCCAGGAACATCTCCGGTCCTGGCACTGGGTCTTTTCCCTAAAATTTCATTAAAGAAAGATTAAACTCAAACTATAGGAGGCGGTCTCAAACTCAAACATCTGGAGGGATGTGACCATAAAACATGATCTTGGACTCCTCTCCCCAATAAAAATCATTTACTTTCCTTCCAAAATAACCCGCACCTCCACCTAATTTTTCCTGTAAAAAAAGATATTTTAAAACTCAAAGATGTGATCTTTTCTTTCGAGGGTCATACTTTGTGTATTGCTGGTATGTTTCTGTACAATAATAAATTTAGATATTTTATCTG
The DNA here is from genome assembly GCA_009823505.1 of Rhizomys pruinosus. Classification (NCBI taxonomy): domain Eukaryota; kingdom Metazoa; phylum Chordata; class Mammalia; order Rodentia; family Spalacidae; genus Rhizomys; species Rhizomys pruinosus. The sequence goes on along the minus strand of VZQC01015218.1, from coordinate 4,079,655 downwards.
CCTTGTTTAAAAATTTTCAGCAATGCCACTGTATGTAATGTCATAAGACAGGCATATTGATTTTGACATAGCATAATTAATTTGGGGGGGTCTTTTTTGAGGCAGGGTCTCCCTGTAGCCCCACCTAGCCTGGAACTCACTATGTAGACCAGGTTGGCCCTGAACTCATAGAGATCTGCCTGTCTATGCCTCCTGAGTGATGGGATTAAAGGCATACACTACCACAACAGGCTAGCATAATTAATTTTAAAAATTGTCTTCTTATACCACACTCGGATCTTTACCAAGGGTAATCAAGACATTATTATAATTAATACTGTTTCAAAACAGCTTCATAATATTTGAAATTATATGCATTTTATGTTTGTCAAAGCCTTGTTCCACTTTCTAAATGATGTCAGGTTTTCATCTGAGTCACTGTCAGCAAAGTCACACTGTTCTTGGAACATGTAATGGAGAGAAGAATCTCTGATGTCATTTTCAGCATAATTGTTTCCAAATGGATCTTGAAATGGTACCCAGCTCTGTAACACAGTCTTGTGCCAGTGATGGTCACTTCAGTGTCAGAGTCTTCATATTACTGAACAATTTCTTCCCAATAAAAGCAGTGATTCAGGGCAGTTCCTGACAGGATCATGTCCTCACATTATCATGTTTTATCTCATTTAGTACAGCATTAGCCAGAGGCTAAGGAATAGGGACACCCTAGCTTCTTAAAACAGATTTATGGAAAATACCACACCTCCTTGTACATGACTGCCTCTCTAGCCCACCTCGTGCATGGAGCAAATCTAGTGAAGCTTAGCATTCTCTGAAAGTTTGCCCACTTTAGTGAAGGTTTGGGTGTTTATTACGTATGTTAGAAGTATAAGTAGGTTTGCCATCCAAAACTATTAATAAAGGCATTTAAACAGTTCAATGACCTAAACCTTTAAAACAAGTTAGAATAATTTACATTATCAAATGTCAAATTACAGATCAAAGAGAGCATAATAGACATTTAAAAATTTGAAATTATCTCCAAGATAATTTTCCCTTAATTTATTTAAAATTTGTAGGGAGGCCGAGGGTGTAACCTCAGTAACAGGCGGAACACTTGCCCAGCATGTGCACATACAGACTTTGGGTTGGATCTTCATCACTATACAAAAAAATGTACAGCAAGTAGGTAGGAGCAGTTATTAAATACAGTATTATAAATTACGAATTTCTGTGAAATTGTAAAAGTCAGTAATTGCTGGTGTGAAGAAACAGTCAGAATTAACCTTTACTGATTACTTTCAAACCAAGTGCAGATTTCTCCTAAAATGAACTAGTCTCAGTTTGTTCCAGCCACACCTCTGTGTGTGCTGCTGAACTACAGCTTGTGCTGGAAAAGGAAAGAGGAATGACAGCTTATTTTCTTCTGCCTTTTAGTTTTCCTTACATTAGAATATGCTGTAGGGTCTTGCTATGAAATAGAAAGCAACAGGAGGGAAAGCTTTCTTCTCTTTCCCTCCTCTCTTCCTTCTCTCCCCTCACTTTTTCCTCTGCCTTCTTCCTCTGCTCTATCTTCTCACTTTGTTCCCAGCTTTCTTAAATTTTTTTCCCCTAATAGTTTTGGAAAGTATGCTCCTTCCAGGTATTTAAAAGCTTTTTTGGCATGTGATGCTGCCAGTTTAACACTGGCAATTGGTATAATTTACAATGGTACATTAAATATAAATATGATTTTTATATCACTTGCATAAAGTCAATTTGTGATAAACCTGTACTGGCAATGATGGATATGTATTATTGATTATCTCATGTATACTCCATGATGTTATGTTATATAGAAGTTCTAGTGAGTTCGTTTACATTAATTTTGTGCTGTCTTTGTTAGCTTTAAGTCCATGATGGATTTCTATACCTTCGAATTAGGCAATTTCTCATTTAGGAAAGAGACACTGAGTAATTAAAAGAAATTATTTTAAGCATTTTGGAATTTCAACATTCACTTTTTTTTTTTTTTTTTTTTTTTTTGTCTTTTCGAGACCAGGGTCTTTCCCTTTGTAGGCCCAGCTGGTCCTAGGAATCACTCTGTAGACCCGGCTGGCTCTCTTGTGAACTCCACAAAAATCTGCCTGCCTCTGCCTCCCAAGTGTTAGGATTAAAGGCGTGTGCCACCACACCCAGCTCACATTCACTTCTGTCATATGTGACTTCTTATCCTTCAGATTATTAGTGGTCTCTTTGTCCCTTTAGTGACCAGAACACTGTAGGTTATATGAGCTTAATATTGTAGCCTATCTCAAATGGGATGCCTTGAGGCATGCCCAGCATCATGACAAAATCGAAGCTTCTCTGCTCCATCTCTTTCTGTGAACTGGGACATTGCTTTGGTCCAGCTGCACTGTATTTGATTTTAGTCTCAGCCCTAACTAGTGCACAGTTGTTTTGCTCAGATCTTTCACCTTCCCCGGGTCTGGCTTTCCTCTTTACTTGCTTAATTCTCCAGAGACTATGTTTCTGATTTAGTTATTTTTTATTGTTGCTCTAGGTTCTGTGCCTTTACCACAATGAATCCCCCCCAATTTAACTTTCTTTTTAAAAATAAATCATAAAATACCCTGTCCCCAACCTTTCCCAACTTCACCTGAGATTTTGCATGAGAGATGAAAGCCTAACTGAAATCAGTTGGAGCGGTTGTTTGTATGTCTCCTGAGACTGACACATAAGTAGTAACCTAGATGCACAGGAGAGGAATTTATTTGTTATATCCATGGATGCGTTTGGGCATTAGACCATCATTCTCTTGCAAAATTCCAGCTTAGAAAGCTAGTAAAATATACTACTTGAAGCTAATTAAAAAATGTAATTTTAAAAAAAGAATTAGAATGCAAGTAACCCACATAGATGAATAATGCTATTCCCAGAAGCACAGGTTAGTAAACAAAAACCCCGATCCCAGGAGCTGGAGAGATGGCTCAGTAGTTAAGAGCTCTTGCTGTTCTTGCAGAGGACTGAAGTTCAGTTCCCAACACAGATGGACTGCTCACAACCTCCAGCTCCACAGCAGCTGTGGTTACAAGCACAAGACCTGCACAAAGTTTAGTCTATGGACATTCCATCATGGTTAGGAAAGGAAGGGGATTATGAGGCTTCGCCCCTAACTGAGAAGCTATTGGCAGTTAATAGCTGTTGGGGGAGAAGAGTCATTTTTCTTCAGTGGTGTAACCTCTGGTAAGTTGCCCATGCTCCAGTAAATAAATCCACACCCATGTTCATGCAAGCAACAGTAATTAAACTCATCAGGTTATTTTTTAAAAGATAAAAGGGTATGAAAGTAAAAGGGAGACTATTGGAAAGAAGGGGTCCAGAGGAGTAGGAGAGTGATAAGAGAAGGCAACAGGAGATGTGAATATGGCCAAAATGGATTATATACAGGTATAGGACTATGAAAGAATAAATAAAAAATACAATGGATTTTTTAAAAATCTGACTTTCTAACTTATTAAGACTATGGATTTAGACTCTTTATTAACATTGCTCTGAGGGGAGGGATAAAAGAGAGGATTTATAAATTACTAAAGATCAGGCTGGAGAGATGTCTCATTAGTTAAGAGCATTGACTGTTCTTGCAGAAGACCCAGATTCAAATCCCAGAACTCACATGGCTTGGCAGCTAACAATTAACAGCTAACTCCAGTTCCAGGGGATTCCACCCCTTCTTCTGTCCTCGGAGGGGATTGCACAACATGGGTACACTTGCATACACAGGCAATACATACATACATATATGAAAATACTAAATAAAATATTTTTTAAAAAATTTCTAAAGTTCATAGTACCTAGACATGAACCAGTGATATTTGTCTTTATTCTGAGGAAAATCGAAGGATTTTAAGATGGCATAATTCCTAATATTTATGAACATGTTATGAATTTTATGGTATTTTTATAGGTTGCCATCGTTTCAGGATATATTTAAATTAGATACAAGGAAATTTAAAGTATAAATAATACAAAACATAAATACAAAAAGAAAGATGAAACAGAAGCAAAATGTCAAAAAAGGTGAGCCTCGAGTGCACAATGATGATAAAACAGAACAACTAGTGAAGCTGAGAATCCAACAATTTAATGGACATTGTGCTGAGTTTGCAGAAGATTCCCAAGGGGACTTTTGCCGCCTGCAGGAGGAATCTGTAATAATCACTCCATCAAATAAGCCCACCAGCCTCTTCACTGATCCTTCTGGAACACAGCCTTCTTGGAGAAAAGAGAAATGGAGTCCATTTTGAATGGACAGAGAACATCTCTGCAAGGTATGCAAAAATTGTATCAGAGGCATTCTATAAGAAATCTGCTGAATTAAAGTTTTAGCACCTCCCTATGCCTGGTAAGTCTTTTATATCTTGGTAAGTGATGTCAAAACTAAGCACTGAAGGGTGCGGAAATTAGGAAGACTGTTTCCCACACCTTCAAATCTGGAAGGTGGGAAGGGAGGTCCTCCAGCAGCAACACCGAAATACTTTGCTCCTGCACCCTCCTGACAAAGGCAAGCACAAGGCTAGATAAGATGTGCAGATATCTCATGGAAGGGAGATAATAAAAATATTTGGCTTTCATTGAGTGCTAACAGCAATATAAGCTGAGTATCTAATTTAAAGTTCTCAAAACCTTATGGGGATATAGTACAATTTTTCTGGTTTTGCAAATAAAAAAGCACACCTCAAAATTTTGAAATCACTTGCTTGCACTAACACAGAACCTGCAAGTGGCTGAACCAGTATTCAAAAACTAGGCCATCTTGCTAGGCATGGTGGCACACGCCTTTAATCCTAGCACTCGGGAGGCAGAGGCAGGTGGATCTTTGTGAGTTCAAGGCGAGCCTGGTCTACAGAGTGAGCTCCAGGATAGCTGGGGCTACATGGACACCCTGTCTCGAAAAGACCAAAAAATAAAAATAAAAATAAAAAAAAATAGGCCATCTAAAAGCCCACTCACAGCACCCATATAACATGAAGAATCCATTTGTATATCTGATCCAGCATCTCACCATCTATATGAGCTTCAAACTTTGAAACCTAATATTTAGATACTTGCTCCATCACAGGAAAATCACCAAGGTCACTATAAAATACGTTACAGTTATTCATGGCCAGCATGAAATGACATTCACAGAGTTGTTGTTAGTGAAGCCCAAAGTTTCACTGTTTAAATATAAAAGTGCCATTTGAAACCTTAATTTAAAATCTATCACCGGCTTCAGAAACTACATTGATGATTACTTTGCTCAGGTACCATGATCCTTACTAATAGATATTGGGCTCAAAATAATCTGCACAGGAACCAAAGCCTTATTGGTGAAATATGGGCCCTCATGAAACATATAAATTGTCCCCTTGAATATAGATAATTTTGTACTTGCCAAGCAGTAACACTTTGTTCTAAGAGTAAAGATCATATTTAAAATGTTAATCAAAAGAGAAGAGATAACTATGTAAGAGTAGTCATTAAAGTCAATTGATGTCCCATTCAAACATCAAAGAACAGGGTAAACAAGGCAGAGGGCATGAAATGATATTGATATTACTGTTATCTCAAAACACTGGAGGAAATTAACAGCTGCTATAGCCTTCAGTTTCATAAAATTTTACTTTGCTTTCTTATCTCTTAGTGGCTTACCTCACGTTCACGTGAGATCAGTGTTTAAAGTGTTGTCACTATTATGAAATACAAGTATGAACTACTATCACCTCACTCAGATGCTCCCTACAGGAGAAGGATATAAAGAGGAATATGAAACAACAATTACCACTTTTGAGAGACTTAAACATTTAAATGAAATGTTTATGTAATATAATAAACTGAAGCAAAATCTCAGTCAACCATATGATTAAGTATATGTTTCCAAAACGTTTAAAATCAGTATTAAAAAAAAATTTTCCAGGCATGGTGATGCACGCTTTAGTCCCAGCATTTGGCAAGCAGAGAAAGGCAAGTTTCTGTGAGTTCAAGGTCAACCTGGTCTACATAGTAAGTTCCAGGCCAGCCAGGACTACAATAGGAAGACCCTATCTCAAAAAGACCAAAAAAAGTTTTTAAATGTTCAGAGACTTGAGATTTATCATTTAGAGGAAAGCAGAAGACCAGATGCACTTACTATTTTAATAAGAATTCCAGGTATATTAAACAGTTCTTGACAACAAAATTCATGAACTGGGAGAAAATTGGTCTGAGAAAACATAATGAGAACTTTAATGATCACTGTTTTGGTGAGAAAACAACTTTTTCCCAGATAAAAATTCTGAAAAATAAATTGATTAAAAAATATTGACCAAGCCAGGCATAGTGGCACATGCCTTTAGTCCCAGCACTCAGAAGCAGAGGCAGTCAGATCTCTGTGAGTTCAAGGGCAGCCTGGTCTATATAGTAAGTTCAGGCCAGCTGGGACTGCAGGGAGACCCTGTCTCAAATATATATTAAAGAATATATATAAATTAAAATAAAAAAAAAAAAAAAAAAAAAAAAAAAAAAACACAAACAAAAAAACCCACCAACCAAAACCCAAACAAGCCACCCACACCCCACACACACCCCACCCTAACCCCCAAACACCCTCACCTCCCGCCAAACCCAAACCCAACACACGCACAGTAACACTGTACGCCACGCACCGACTATTATAATATTATATATATATATATAATATTAATATATTACCTAAGCTTATTCATAGAACCAACTGCAAAAATTGTGGAATGAAGAGGCCACAGAATGGAACTAAGTTCTTGCAACACTGAGAGGAGAATGAAAGCTGATTTTACAGTCTCATTGAACTTGAATTTGGGAAGCAATAGCCCTAAAATACATGTCAGTAATATTTGGAAAGCAATAGCCTTAAAATCCATGTCAGTAACATAAAAGTGGTATATACTTTATTCTTAAGTTCTCCTTCATTATTTTAAATCCTTTCTAATCAACAAGCCCATAGGAAGGAAATTTCTTTTAAAACAACTTTTTATTAATTTATTTTTATTTATGTGTATCAATGTTTTGCCTTCATATATGTAAGTGCAGCTATGTCGTGCAAAGCCTATGGAGGCCGGAAAAGAGTGCAGATCTCCTCTAACTAGAGTTACAGACAGTTTTTAGTTGCTCTGTGGGTGCTGGGAACCAAACCTAGGTCCTCTGCAAGAACAGCCAGTGCTCTTAACCACTCCTTCCAATCTGGAAGGAAATTTCTATTAGAATGAAATGCTGTTTTCATTAGATCCATTGCATGGTTAAGAAAACTACAGAACTGGCCTAATTGTCAAAATAAATAATGATAAAGAGCAATCACTTTGACTTCAGGCTTGCATGCCCCTCGGCTTCATGGGGAATGTCACAAACATCATAAAATAATTAGATATGAGTGTTTCCATAAAATTATTCTAGTGAAGAGCTGGAACCAAACCAAATGCCCCTTAACTGATGACTGGATAACAAAAATGTGGGTACATCTACACAATGGAGTTCTATGCAGCAGTAAAGAAAGATGACATCATGAACTTTGCTGGTAAATGGATGGAACTCGAAGCCATTATGCTAAGTGAAGTAACACAGTCCCAGAAAAAAAAGCCCATAGTTTCCCTTATATGTGGATGCTGACACCAAATCCCCAGTTGACAGACAAACTGAGCAACTTTATTATTACATTTCTTTGTATCTGAAAGCAACTGTGCTGTTATAATGTGAATCTCTTAACGGGCTCTAGAATTGTCCTACCACTTATATTCAGACATTGTAATTACCATATAGGGGTGGAACATATGTATTCATATTCTAGAGTAATATAAAATTAAAAGGAAAAAAGTGAACCACAAAACATATTTTGGAATTAACATACAAAATATAAATAACAAAATTATTGGGTCATAATTTTGATTCATATGTGTTGTTTAAACAGGCATAATTTGGAGTAATACAAAGAGGAGGGAACAACAACAACATAAGGACTGGGTCAAAGAACTGACTGATACAGTTAAATTCTGCTCAAAACAACAAGCCTCTGAAGAAAAAATCCTTGGAAACACTGAGAGAAAGATGCAAGACATGTATGGCAGAATGCATAAACTGGAGATGGGGGAGGGGCAGGGAGAGGGGGAGGGACAGGGAGAAGTATCCAAATTGGACTGAAAAATTCTGTATGAAATATAAAGAACATAATTTAAAAAAAGATTATTCAACTTCAAGGAACCATTATTAAAAGCCTAACATGTACACTTAAAGAATCTACAAATGGCATAATTATAAGGACAGAACATGCCAAAGATATAATTTAGAAAAAGTAGAAAAAAGGGATATCATTGATTATATCTCTAAAAGTCAAAGCACTAGATTACAATAAAGGTTATGCACCATTGGCTCTACAGGCTCACAGTAAACTTATATAGAATGCCTATGATAGACTCTGGAAATTGCAAAATGAGTAATAATGGGGGGTGATACACAGAACTCATACTGCTCCACTGACTGCAAAAGCATATTATCTAATGAATAGGAAAAATGGCCACAGTGCCCAAACTGAGAAGTTACTTTATTTTAACTTGTATGTACAAAAGTACTTGGGAAAGCAGGCATGAAGTGCAACAAAAATCTAATCTCGATACTGCCATCTGAACACCTATTAAAACCCATCCCACAAATTCCACTTCTATAAATATGTAAGCTTATCTAAAACCAGCAGCAAAACAAAAATACAATGGACTCTTTGGAATTTGAGATAGGTATTTCTATAGAGATGTGTGCACATGAAATGTGAATCACTGACTGAACTCAAGAGGAGGGCTCCTTACTTGTTCCAAGCATGGATGGGGGAGGGGCTCAGGAAGTTCCAAGCTAACTGAGGGAGCTTTTGGCAACTGATGGCTGCTGGGAGAGTCAGTGTTCTTCAAGGGTGTGATCCCTGGTAGGTCAAAGATTCTCCAATGGATGGTGCCACACTCAATCGTATACGGGGAGCAGAAATTAGACTTGACGGGAATTCTTTTAAATGAGGATACAAAGTTGAGTGGGTACAGAAGTAGGTGGTAGATCTGGAAAGAGTTGGAGACTCAAGGGTGAATATGACCAAAACACATTGTGTGAAATTCCCAGAGAATTAATTAAAAAGAAGGGGAGGAAGGGAAGGGGAGGAGGAGAAAGAGAAGGAGGTGGAGGCCAAAGAGGAAGAGGGGATGAAGGGAAAAGTTTCAGAATGAACTTGGATTGCGCTCCTGGGGTTTGGGAATTCATAACCTAAGAAAGAAAAACTCTTAGCCAATATCATCCTAAATGGGAAAACGACAGAAACATTCCCTTTAAAGGTAGGAACTCGGAAAGGCTGCCCCCTGGCACCACTCCTCTTCAATATAGTGCTTGAAACACTTGCTAGAGCAATAAGGCAAGAAAAGGAAATTAAAGGAGTACTAATTGGAAAAGAGGAAGGACTAATTGGAAAAGAGGAAGTCAAGCTATCCCTATTTGCTGATAATATGAATGTTTACTTAGGGATGCTAAAAATCCCACCAGAAACTCCTAGAAATGGATTAACAGCTTCAGCAAAGTGGCAAGAATACAAAATTAACCTAAAAAAATCAATGGCTTTCTTTACACCAACAACAAGCAACTGGAGAAAGATTCAAGGAGACCTTCCCACTCACAGTAGCCTCAAAAACAATCAAATACCTAGGAAAAACTAAACCAAGACACCAAAGACCTCTAAACAAAAATTTTAAAACCTTTAAAGAAAGAAATTGAAAAAGACATCAGAAGATGGAAAACCTCCCATGCTCATAGATTGGGAAAATTAATTGTAAAAATGTCCATTCTACCGAACTCTTGATAGATTTAATGCAATCCCAATCAAAATCCCCAAGAGTTTCTTCACAGGCTTGGAAAAAAAAAAGTCCTTAACTCATTTGGAAAAACAAAGAGACCCCAATACCAAAACAACCCTGACTGAAAGAGCTACAAAGGCGGGAATCTCTATACCAGACTTCAAACATACTACAGGGCTTTCATATAAAAACAGCCTGGTACTGGCACAAAAACAGACCTGTTGACCAATGGAACAAAACCAAAAGATCCAAACCTGAGCACATACAATTTCAGCCATCTCCTATTTGACAAGGGGGCAAGAAGACACAATGGAAGAAAAGACAGTATCTTCAGCAAGTGTGTGTGCAAAAATTGGATCACCACTGTAGAAGAATGAAATTAAACCCCTACCTTCGCCCTGTACAAAAATCAATCAGATGGATCAAAGACTCAGCATGAAAACCCAAACTCTGAAGGCCAACAGAGAAAAAGTTGTCAGCAGCTACAAGACATAGGGGTGGAAAGACTTCCTAAAATCACAGCAGCTGTGCAAGAATTAAGGCCCAACAATGACAAATGGGACCTCATTAAACTCAAAAAGCTTCTGTACATCAAAAGAAAACAATCACGGAAGTGAAGCAGAAATCCCACAGAGTGGGAGGCAAACCTTCACTGCAGACATCTGACAAGCATTGTTTCCAGAATATATAAACTACTCAAAAAAAAAAGAAGAAAAGAAACAAATGCCACTCATAGATGGAGCAAGAGCTGAACAGGACTTCACCAGTGAGGAATTAGAGTGGCTGAGAAAAATCTTAAGAAGGTTCAACATCACTAATCATTAGAGGAATGGCAAATCAAACCCACTTTAAGATATACTTACTCCAATAAGACTGGTAGGTCAAGAAAACAAATGATCCAAGTGCTGGAGAGGTTGTGGGAAAAGGGTACACTCATCCACTGCTGGTGGGAATGTAAACTCGTGCAGCCACTATGGAAAGCAGTGTGGAGAACCCTTGGAAGACTTGGAATGAACTTGCCCACCGGACCAGCCATACCACTCCTAGGCATGTACCTCTAGACTCACCCCACCACAGAGTACATGCACGGCCATGTTTATTTCAGCTCTCTTCACAATAGCCGGAGCTGGCAACCAACCCAATGCCCCTCAACTGATGAGTGGTAGAGAAAATATGGTACATCTTACACAATGGAGTTCTATGCAGCAGTAAAGAAAGATGACAATCATGAGCTTTGCAGGAAATGGCTGGAGCTGGAGGACATCCTGTCTGAGTAAGTAACACCGTCCCAGAAAACAAAGGACGAAATGGTAATCCCTCATCTGTGGATGCTATGTGCCAATTACCTAGTGTATTTCTTGTGCTTGCGCCCTTGTACTTTTGTCCAAAGCAGTGTGAGTGCTGCATATTGGAAAAATACTACAAAACAAAAACAAACACAGAAAGGACTGCATCAAGAACTGACTGAAGACGTGAACTTCTGCTCAAAACAGTCAACTTCCACAGGAGGAAAAAAAAAAAAAAAAAAAAAGAATGAAAAAGCATGTTTGGCAGAATGCATGAGCTCTGGTGGGGTGGGGCATGGGGGGACACGGGTCTAGATTGGATAAAATTATATTATGATATAAATAAATTGAAAAAAATAATCAACCTAAGGATCATAATGTTTTATCAGTTTAATTTGTAGCTCCATTCTGTGTTCCTAGGAAATGGATAGCATTTGATACTAATATGTGGATTAGATTTTCTCAGTTGTTAGCATCTCATCATGTTGATTATATTCTCATCCAATCATATATTAAATGAATAAGTCATTGCCAAAGTAGTTCAAAGCCTAAATTATTTAAAGCATTCAGAAAACTTACAGTAAAGCAATTGCATTTAAATTGGAATATGAGTGCATTTTGTATGTGTGATGTTGTGTTGGAAGCAATTCTGGATGTAGGCATGAGAACAACTCTTAAAAAAAAAAAAAATTTTTTTTGTACCAGAATTGAAGCAGGGTAGAAAAATGAAAGTATCCCCACACTTCAGAATAGCTAATGCTCCGAAAGGAAATGTTCTCTTGCCATTATAAAGAAGTTTAACTTAAGCAGTGTTCTCTCGAGTTTTTAGCAAAAGCTTCCTTCTGTCTCTGATAAGAACTCATTAGAATTTGTCTGATGCTTCAAAAAAGTAGCTTCTCGAAGCATATTTTTGCCTTTCTGATTTTTCTCCTTACAAAACTGAGACTGACCAATGAATTTTGGGAAAAAGCCTCATGTTCAATAGCATCCTATAATCATAGAAGTCTCATTAATCACTGAAATAGCTTAAATAGTCAGAAATTATTATTAATCCCATTTGAAGCTCTGCCAACCTAAAAGGCACAATTTTGTAGTAGAAAAGGAAATTACAATGCTTAATTGCAGAATCAAAAAATAGAGAGAGAAAGAAATATTATTATTGAAAGAACAAACTACAATTTGGATTAAAATATATTTATCAGGGCTGGAGAGTATGGCCCTAGGGTTTGGGAGGGGGGACCGCTCTTGCAGAGGACCCGGGTTCTTCCCCAGCCCCACATGGCGTCGAGAACCGTCTGAAACTCCAATTCCAGGAGAACTCCAGTTCCAGGGGACTCTGAGACCCTCTTCTGGACCTCCGCAGCAATTGCAACCACGGGTGCACAGACTGCTGCAGACAGTACATTCATTACACATTACAGAAAATAAAGTAAAATTTAAAAAAAATTATATTTATCTTTCTATCACAATCTCATCTCATATGGTTTGGCTGGGGTGGGGGCATGGAAAGGAAAATGAGGGTCCCTAGAACACTATGTGACAGCCCGTGTCTCACTGTTCAGACGGGCACACACACATTTTCCTATCCTGGAAATCTTTGCTTCTGAGAGAAAGGATGACAGATCCCATTCTACTTATACTTCAATTGAGCTTACAAATGAAATTTGCAGACTAGGATGATCAATTGTATTTCTTGGCTTGATTCAACTTCAGAGCTTCACCTCCAAAATGCTGACTGTGAAAACTTGCTGAAACTAATCTGAGCTTTTCTTAAGGCAAGTCCTGTCCTGATCGGTTTGCTCCCCCCCATTAAAGTGCATACATGCTCACAAACTGGGTGGAGTGAGTCCTTATGATTGCCATAAACAATTTAATCAGCATGAAAGCACAAAAAGGTTAGACCCTGATGGTTCTGTCCTCTATCAATCACAGCAGCTTGGGACAGTAACAAAAGTAAAATGTATTTATGTGCCTGTTCTGTTCTACTCACTGTGCTAGACCGTAAGCATAAAAGTCAAAGAAAACATAGCTGCTGTTTCAAAGGCCAAACCATATGCTGAACAAATTAATGTACCAACCACTGTTCTATATGCTAGAAATATAGCAGTGAACACTGTGTCCTTTTTCAGGTTACATTGCAGTAGACACAAGTGAGCAATCTTTTAAAAATCATTAAAGAGGGGCTGGAGAGATGGCTCAGGGGTTGAGTACCGACTCCTCTTGCAGAGGACCCAGGTTCGATTCCCAGCACCCACATGGTGGCTAAGAACCATCTTTAACTCCAGTTCCAGGGGAATCTGATGCCATCTTCTGACTTCTGCAGCATTGCATGACACGGGTGTGCCAACCTACATGCAGACAGTACACTCATACACATAAAAAATAATAAAATAAAATTTAAAAAATCATTAAGGAAAGGCTGGGATATAGCTCAGTGGTAAAGTACTTGTCTAGCATGCACAAGACCCGACCTGGGATTCAATTCCAGTGCCACAAAAAGGTGATATGAAAATAATATATTTTAGATGATGATAAAGTCCTATACAATAAGTTTTAAAATAAACTAGGGAGTGAGTGGGAAATGCATGTTATAGGAAAGTGTTGACATTTTAAATATGGTAAGCAAGGGAAGATCTCACCAAGTAGGTGATACTAAGCAAAGGTAAGGCTGAGTATGACTCAGACCTGTAACTCCAGCACTCAGGAGGCTAATGTAGAGGGTGGCAGGTTTGAGGCCATCCTTGGCTGTATAGCAAGACCTTATCTTAAATAACAAATAAAAATAAACAAATAAATAAATACAGGTGAATATCAGCTGTGATATGAGATAAAAGTGAGAGAACAATCAAGAGCTGCTTGCTGACTTTGATAGTAATTGAGGCAGAGGGCAAAGCCTGGGGAAAACGTGACAGGCTATGTAAGGCAGTTTTTGGAGGACCAGGAAGGAGATCAATGCAGTAAGGAAGGAAAAAATAGTGGGAAGTGAGGTCACAAAGGCAATACTGGGCAGGTCCTGGGAAGCCTTCTGAGCATTGTGAAAATGGGCACTTACTCAGTTAACTGGTGAGCCATGAGAAGTTTTCAGCAGGGAAGCAGCTTGGTCAGGAACTATCTGCCGCTCAGGACATTATCCATGGAATATGTAAGTTTCAACTGTTGCCTTTGAACCACTCTACCCAAGATTCAGTCAGCCAAGATGCCCATCTTTCCAAGCTTCAAGCACCTGCCCATTTCTTGGCCTATTCCCAGCAGTGTGAATGATAAATCATGGCTTTCCTAACAGAACTGCAAAGGGCTTGACTTAGGACTCCAGGGCCTAGATGGAACTTGATGGAAAGAGGCTGTATGTTCAAATGGCTCAACAGTAAGAGCACTGGCTGCTGTTCAAGAGGACCCAGGTTCTATTCCTAGCACCCACATGGCAGCTAACAACCATCAGTAACTCTGCTTCCAGGGGATCTGTCACCCTCTTCTGGCCTCTGTGGGCATTTCATGACATGGGTACACTTACATATATGCAGGTAAAACACTCATACATGTGAAATAAAAATAAATAATATTTTTTTTTAATTTGGACAACATATAGTTCAAATAAAACACTTGAGTGCCACCTTTGATTTCCACTTCAAATATTTTCAAAGTGTGACCAGACATCTATACAGATGATCATGTTCCCTTTTTCTTAGCAATCCTTTCTTTCCTTCATGGCCAGATGAAGGCAACAATTCTCAGCTAATTCCCTTCATGTTCCAAATGCAAGTGAAATAATAAACATTTCTAGCATTATTTCAATATGAGATTTTTCCAGAGAAGATATAGAAGGGCCATGGCTTGCTGTGCCTATGTATATCCAGAACTACAAGGAGAGTGCTGTGAAACTGGTTATGGCGAGCCTGCCGTGCCATCTGGGACAATGAGAAGGGTCCCATGAGCCCATCTAAATCAAATGCTTAAGCAATGAAGTAGCTGACCCAAAGGGAAAATATTATGCTGAAACAACTCTGGGGGAAGCCAGACTGGTAGGGGAGGCCATGATTAGAGAAGAGGCCTCCAGCTACCTTCCTGCATCTTCTAAGTGCATGGCTGGCTTCTTTAAGTCTCAAAGCACCATGAATATCAGACCTCACAATGGACAAAAATCATATATGTGTGAATTTCCAAAGACAACTGAGAAAAATTTCTTATGGAATGTGCTCAGAAAGTTACTTAGTTGGCAGCGATTTATGTAATATTTTAAAGGTATTTATTATAAGAGACTTAATCCAGACAACTGGGCTTCCTTTTGCATTTTTCCCCTCCAAACAGTAGAAGCTTTATCCACAATGTTACATGAAGTATGTTTTTTCTAGCCCATGGTTAAGGTTTTGTAGTATCATTTCCTTTCTACAATACAAATCCACTTACTTCAGGTGAATGGAAAACCACAGTCATGAGAGAGAACAGCTGTGCATTCTCCAAGGAAATGCTTTTCCTCCTCAAAAAACTTTTACAGACATTAACTAATTACTTGACCAGTGAAGTTAATCTTTTTAAAAATGTGAAAATTGAACCAGAAGATATTTTAAATGTTTTCTCTACAAAGAGATTCAGTGTCAGAATCAGAATTAGAACTTGGACCTTCTTAACAGCAGTTTAGAGACTCGGCTTATGTAAACATTTGAAAGGTCAGCTGTTCATCGAATACTTTTCCAACTACAGCAAATGTATCCTTATGATGCTTCTTTTGCAAAAGTTCCAGGGTGCTGAAGACTCCTCCATTGCCATCAATAATTAACAATCCAAAACAACCTGCATACAGAGAATTTTTTCTTGGCATTTAGAAGCTTCAGACTATCTTAGGATCAGAGCATGTAGGAGTCATGCACATGAAACAGACTCAGAAAAAAAGACATCTGGCTCCAAATTTTTCCCCAGGTTTTTCCTCGCCTGTTCAAACATGTTTGCAGGCATGGGAAAAGAGATTTTTCCTCTTCAAAAGACTTTGTACTTCTGGCAAATGGGCAAAAATTAAAAACTAAGCAAAACACTATTGGTGTTCTAATATTGAAAATAAAAAGTAGAGTCATAAACAGGCATTATAGTCATTCGTTCTATTGAGTTAGCTTTGATTGGATTGGAACATACCTAGCTACTCAAAGTGTAATTAATTCAAAAACTTCCCTGAGCTCTTCATCTGCCTTGAGTTCCCCCCCACTTCATATTCTTTCTGCACATCCTACATGAAAAATCACAAGCCTAATTCAAACAATGGCATTTATTGTAGGACTTGAAAACTGGAAAACTATGAGTATGAAAGCACTCCCTGAGTCTCACACCTACACACTCTCCAATACTAGTCTCTACATGGTCATGTTCAACCTGACAGGGTTGCAGGATGAGCAGTGTGGCAGATAAGTTAGCAGACAGAACTCCAGCAGGACCTAAATCTCTACATCAGATGCAAGATTCCCTTGACAGGTTTCTTAAATGTGAAGAAAAATATATTAAACCTGGATAGGAAACACTCTTTGTGACACTGGGCTCAGGAAAAATTTCTTAAGGAAGACACAAAACACACAAAATCGATACAATGAAGTTATAAAAATATAGTATTTGCAAGGAATGGATGGGAAAGGTGATAGATGCTAGCTATTATCTCTATATCTATCTTCTATATAGATTATACTTTCCCATATTATCTGATATATATAACTATTATGAAAAATAAAGTCATGTTACTTGTAAGAAAATGGATGACCTGGAGTTCATCACATTAAATAAAATAAGCCAATAAGTATTGTATGATTTCCTCTCGTTTGTGGTCCTTGATTTTATATAGCTATGTCAAATTGTGTTATACAATTATGACATAAAAGCATAAGTATAACTGACAGGGGAGACAAAGGATACTGGTAGGAAAGGAAGGAGAAGAAGGAGGTAGGAGGGGGATCATGCTCAAACTACTATAGATACAGGTACAAAATCTTTCTAAATTAATTCACTTAACTGAAAATAAAAAAGAAAACCAGCATGTAGTATCTTATACAGCTAAACACAGATTTACCACAAGACCGAGGAAGCCTACTCTAGTAGGCTTTTGCTATTGTCTCATGCCAATAATAAGAAAGAATTCAAATATCCACCATCTGCTAAGTTCTCAAACTGAGGAATACTCATAATGTGACCTAGTGCTTTCCCATAAGACAGAAAATAGTACAAATAAGGCATCAATACAGATAAATCCCAAAAGGCTTTGTACTAAACTAAATAATCTAGACCCTAAACAACGTTTTGCGCTGACATTCTGCAGAAGGCAAAACTCTGACGACAGGAAGCAGATCAGCGGCTGCCCAGAACCAGGAGGCCAGGGGAAAACAGAACACGAAGGAGCAGAGTGCTTTCTAGGAAGGCAGGACTTATCTCATTGTGATTGTCATGAAGTATCAATATCCATCAAACTGAAAATTTATTATGTGTACGTATACCTCAAAAAAGCTAAAAAAGGAAAGCTCTGTGTCAAGAAGTCTTCACTTACTCCTGTTATAGACTTGAATTCATCCTGGCATGCTAGTTCTTACGTTCAAGACAACAGGTGACTCAATAAATAGGGGTGAACTATAGGATGCAATGTGAATATTGACTTCAGGTGAGACTTTCCCTTCCCAAAAGTCATGTCCTGAAGATGGTAAAGGAGCAAGGCCTCCTTGCTGACTTGCTTGCTCTCAGCTAAGCTCCTTCCTGTGTGTACACTGCTCAGGACCCATCGCCTAGGGAATAGTGCTGCCTACAATGAGCTGGGTCTTCCTACATAGATCTCCCCACAGGCCAATCTCAGCTACAAAGCTCCTCAATAAGACTCTTCCTAGGTGATTCTAAGTTGTCAAGTTGACAGTTAAAACTAACCAACACAGTATGTACTCTCCGCTTTCCCAATGGAGAGAGTTGTTGCTACCTCATAGGGTCATTGTGAGGATTCATTGAACTAATATATTAAAAACACTAAGAACAGTGCCTAGCACATAATTGCCTCTCCTTGATTGGTCTGTGCGAGGTGTTAAAACTACAAAGGAGAGTAAAAACAGGGTTTGATTTTGCATTTTGATGAGCTCACAGTTCAATAGAGAGATTAAGAACAAATTAATAACAACAAAGAGATGAATGTTTACATACTACAAGAGCACAGATGGTGAGCAATGCAGTGGGGGTAGGGGCATTTGTCAAGGAACCCTACAAGGATAACTAAGCCTCGGAGGAAGTAACTATTAAGCCACATTAAAAAAAAAAAAAAAAAAGCACAGTAGCAATTGTGATGATGTGCTAAATGTCTGCTAAATGCTGTTTACTGGGCCTTGTATTTTCTACAGACCAAATCTCTTGTAACCATTCCCATCTCCCTCAGAGATAGGCACTACCATTCTTATTTTATACATGAGGAGACATGTATTTTTATACACAAGTGTCGAGGATTAGAAATCACTTGCCTGAGGTCACAAAACTAGAACTATATGTGCCTTAAACTAGCATCCAAACTTAGTCTTTCTGACTCTGAAACCTATGCAAAGAAAACAGCAGAGCAAAGGATCTAATGAGTTTGGGGCAGAATTCAGACTTCAGTATGACTGAACCATAGATAAAGTTACAAAGAGCAGGCTTGAGGGTTCTACAGGTATTTAGCCTGTCTCAGAGAGGAAAATCCATTACCACCATGCAGGAAGCCAGTATTGGCTATTTTTCTCATCGTTATGACCAAATGCCTGAGCAGAAGCTACTTACTGGAGGAAGGGTTTATTCTGGCTCATTGTTTGAAAGGATACAGCTCGCCATGGTGGAGAAAGCATGGCTGTAGGAATAGGAGGCAGCCATTTGCAGGGCATCTTCAGTCAAGAAGCAGAGAGATGCATGCTGGTACTCAACTTGCTTTCTCCTTTTTTCTCAGTCCAGCAATCTGTCCTCCCACCACCATGCACTTTCTTGCACACTTAAGGTAGTTCTCAGCACCTCAATTAGCCTAATTAACAGACTCTCTCATAGACATGTAGGGAGTTTTGTGTGTGTGTGTGTTTTTTTTTACAGTGGGATTCTAGATCCTGTTGAATTAGCAATATTAACTATCAGCATCTCAAAGCCTGCCACCTCAGTAGTGTATATCAAATATAGTCTTCCTTTGCCAAATATTAACATCAGTGGCAGAGGCTTGTAAAAAAGTGATCAAATGACCACATAAGTGCAAAGTCCTGGGAGACTGGCTAGACACTGATTTCAGAGGTACCATGAAAACTTGTAGAATCAGAACCTCTTTGATCTGGACCCTAAACTTGCCCATTTATCAACCTCCTCAGGTATTGCTCTTATAAAGTTTGAAAATCCCATTCTTTGTGGATTTACTCACAATCCTATCTCTCAGGTCTTGAAGAGCTACCCACCTCTAAGTGTACATATGGATCACTTGGGAATTCTTCAAGCAATCAGATTCTGGTTCAGTCACTTGGGGGGAATGAGATGGGTTAATTTACCACGTACTGTAAACAGCTTGCTCCACATAGTATGCCTGGAGCCACGGGGTTATAGACTATCCTAACCAGATTTATTCCCCCTTTGGAGTATTCCTGCTCAAGTATTTATCTCCAGACTACTTGTCTAGATTTACTGTTTCATAAAACCGCCTTCTATTTATTTACTGTCTAAAAATGTAACTTTGCCTAGAGGCAACGGTCGAGCTGCTTTCTTTCTTTTTTCATATGCAAAAAATTATGCCTTTAAAAATATTTTTGATGCCTGGGCTGTGCTCTCTGAAATTTTAAGAGAACCTAAGAGGTCAAGCTATCAGTACAAAGAAGAGGGGGATTGATGATAACAACAAATTGGATTTTCTTGTGGTATAATGCATATTATACAGCCATGGAGACGAATGAACAATTTCTTCAGCATGGTGTTTAAAAAATTAAAAAAAAATCATGATGAAAACAACAAGGCTGCCATATCTGGGGAGTCATCCAGGATGGACTAGGAGGAGTCTCCAAATGCATCTCCTTATTTAGCACTCAAGAACAGGAGAATGCTGGTCTCCTGTGCAGACATGTTCTAGAAGCCTGTCCTTGCTGGCACTCAGCAGGGAAGAAGCTGGTACAGTTGGCTGCCAAAGCTTCAGGTCCCTGGCATGAAACAATAGCAAAAGCCACTCAAGCTAAAAGGAAGCCATGGCACTTCACATGAAAATGGCCACTTTAGAAATTGACTTTAAGGTCCCATTGCTTTTTCCTCTGTGCTAGCATATTCTCAAACCATCAACCCTCAAGACCCCTGCTTTGCATTTCTGCAGCACCTTTCCTAATGGGTGTCTATTAACTTGGACTCCTTTTAGGCTTTACAGTCCAAACAGTTACTTTATCTTTGTGGTTAAAACTCTTCTGTCTGTTACTTGTACTTAATCTAAATGAATGAAATACGCATTTTCATGAAGGGGCCGCATTACCCCCTCTCTATCAGATGAACAGGCCTGCATGCCCAGGGCTCCCTAAAGGTGACAGTCTTATTTGATTTGGTGTATTTAGGTAATGGAAAAATATTTTAATGGAAACACATTTCTCCTGACGTCTTATTTCTAATACTTAAAAAACACCTGCCATTCAAATAGCTAGCACTATTACAAAGAAACACTGTCAATGGGCAACTAAAATTGATGTAATAAAGAGATGTAACTCTGTTATGTCTTACCAAATTGGGACAGCTATGCCAAGGAGGATTCTTCCCATTTGGGAAATAGACTTTCATCTGCTCTGCATTGTTGCCCTTCTTTTCTACTTCTCCCCTTACTATGGTTATTCATTTATATAATGCTGTTTCTTGAATACCACCTCCATGGGTACCAATCCATACACATTGCTGAGTTCTAATCATGTAACTTTAAGGAAGTCAAATCTATTCCCTGCTCTCATGATATTTACCACCTGATGGAGATACAGAAGCAGGGACAAGATAATACATTCTCTTCTTGACTCAAAGAGGTTATCAACCAATCACTTCCTTCCGGGATTGAATGTTTAGTATCACTTAGAACGTTTGGACTTGTAAGGCTGATTATTTTTTTTCATGGGCAGGATCATTATCCTGCAATTTGTGGAACTGCCAGTAGAGAACATAATGGCATGTTGGAGTTCCAAGAGAACTCCAGTTCCAGAGGAATCCGAGACCCTCTTCTGACCTCCGCGGCATTGCACGACATGGGTGCACAGACCTACATGCAGACAGTACATTCATACACATACAAAAATAAATAAAATTAAGAAATTACACAAATTAGGAAATAACTCAAAACAACAATAACAAACAAACAAAAACACAAACATCAGAAAACCAGAACAGGAATCAGGATAGAAACTCATGTGCCTTCAGATGGGAACAAAGATATGACTAAGAATTTGTCTAGATGTCATCTGTGTTATATTCTGGGGGAAAAAGTGTCCACATTTTCTCCATTTCTTGAAATTTTTTTATGAGTCCAAGTTCAAAACTGACAAATTCATTTGGAAAAGAAAATTTCAAGACCCCAAAGTACTCAAGCTGAGGCATAGTTACTGCTAGCTACTCTCAACGAGAATTACAATTACTATTGTAACTAAGTTGAATGTTTGGGACAAGTAACAGGGTTGCAGGGACAACTCATGCTGTACTCCTTGATCAGGGCCAGGAATATGTAGTGTTGCTATGAGTAGGAAAGTTCACCGAACTGTGAAATTATGGTCCATGCACTTGCACGTTTGATGTTAATTCAATAAAATAGCTATCTAAAAAAGCAAGTTGCAGACAAGAAGGATTTGGTTGATAAAGAGACTAATGGCATTAAAAAGAAGTCAAGCACTTTTATGCTTATGGGAAACAAGTCCTAGGGACATTTCGGGTGTTGGTTAAAACTTTACCAACTGCAGGCTCCAGGGTATAAAACTCTAAGCACTTTCTGAGGAGAAAGGCCAGAGTGCTCTCCTTGCACAGGGCCACCTAAGGGAAGTACTTTTCCAGGTTCAGCTACATAGGCACTCAGAGGACACTGCATTCATGGTCCAAGAAGGCTGCCACTCAAGCTAGTGACATCAGCACTGGTTTAGCTTCCACCCCACCCCTCCTATCTCCCTGGGCCATGGTGTTCATATTCAAATAAACCTTATTTTACTTAACAAAGACCCAAAAATTCAACAGTAGTGATAATAGCAATTTAGGCATGCCAAAGAGAAGCCATAACGTGCTGTAAGTAGAAAGGTGAAAATACAGTAAGACTTTCTGGAAGAGAAACCATATTTGTCTAACTTTTATTACAGCAAACTGTTACACTTGTTCTGTTTTATTATTAGTTATCAGTAACATCTTACAATGCTTAATTTATAAATTGAACAATGTCATAGGTATGTATACCTATATAGGGAAAATATTGTGTATAAAGGAATCAGCCATCCATTGAGAATGTTAGAACATAACCCAAAGAGGAGAGCGCCATATTGTCACTAGCTATCCCCAGATAACTTAGCATATAATTTTTCTTATTACTAAGCAAACAACATAAACAGAACACTACTTTATGATGTTGCTAATAATAGACAAAAGCTTAATAAAATGTATAGTTATAAAACTATAAAATAAGATCTTTTTCTGAGGCAGAGTCTCACCATGTTGTCTAGGTTGGCCTTGAACTCTTAGCATCAAGCAGGCCTCCTCCCTTGCATTCCCCAGTAACTGGGGCCATAGGTGTGTTCTACCATTCTACCTTATAGCATGCGTGTGTGTGTGTGTGTGTGTGTGTGTGTGTGTACTTTATACCCAGTTCCTAGCACAGAGATTCAAAATAAAGAACGGGATTCTATTTTTTTAATGATGGGAGGGAGCAGCATCTTTTGCCATTCATAATAAATCATTCCAATCATACCTGAGACTATACTGAGGTAATTCTTGATGAATGTGATCTGGTTGTGAGGCAAACCAGCTATATGATTAGAAAATTAGAAGTTCTAGCCAGGCGTGACCTTTAATCCCAGCACTCAGGAGGCAGGGCCAGGCAGATCTCTATGAGTTTAAGACCAGCCTGGTCTACATAGTGAGCTCCAGGACAGCTGGGACTAAAGGGAGACCTTGTCTCAAAAAAATCGAAAAGAAAAGAAAAGAAAATTAGAAGTTCTTTCCCTTTCCCTTTCCAAGAAAAGTAGGACTGAAAATTGAGACAAATACCAATAGATAATGATTTAATCAATAATGATTATATACCAGAACTCCCATAAAAACCCTAAACAAGGGCTGGAGAAATGGCTCAGCAGTTAAGAGATGGCATTGGTTGTTCTTGCAGAGGACTTGGGTTCAATTCCCAGCACCCACATGGTGACTAACAACCATCTGTAACTCCATTTCTAGGGGAATCCAAGGTCTTCTTCTGACCTCCACGGGCATTGCATGACACAGGTGTACTTATACACATGCAGGTAATCCACTCATACATATAAAAAAATAAAAATTAAAAAGTAAATTAAAAAAAATCCTAAACAAAGAAAGAGCTTCCAGATTGGTAAATGTATCCATCTGCCAGGAGGGTGGTATGGTTCCTTCCTTCAGGCACTGCATACCTGCTCACCTGACTGTTCATATTTATTCATTAGAATTAGCCAGTAACAGTGTTTCACTGAGCTCTGTGAGCAGTTACAGAATTTTTTGAGTCAGAGAAGGGGTCATGGAGCTAAAGTAGACAGAAAGATGGATAAACTGGGGGCTGGGGATTGGTATCTTAATCACCTAGGGAGCAGCATGGTCTACCCATCAAGATCTGCAATTATCTGAGTAGTCAGTGCCAGAATTACATCAAATCACTGATCCCCAGACCAAAATGGGATCTAAAGAGAATGTAAGAATTTTCTAGTTTCAGCCCCACATTTGATGTGTCAGCTGTGATGAGTAGAGAAGCCATTTTCCATTAGATCCAAACAAATTTTTTTCTGATATCTAAAACTGGAACATTCAGGCTGTTCTCATCTAACTGTGCATTGGAGCTACTAAGTGACTGCTTACCTCTCTGCCCTAGGAGCACTTTCTTAACGATCTCTGACCCTACTACATAGACAGGCCCCATCTCCCCAACCCATAATCACCCAGAACTGCTCTCACTAAACTCACCTGGAGAATGTTCCATCTACACAGTTGCTCTCTCTCTCCAGTCCTGGCCAGATTCTTTTTATACCTCAGCTAGAGTAAAAAGGAGACTGAGGTTAGGTAAGTATGGCAAAGTCACCAGCATTAATCCCTCCAAATAAGGAAAAGGTGTGACACTTGACCAACCCAGTCCATTTGTTTTTAGAGGTTTTTAGAGTCTCTCTCTCTCTCTCTCTCTCTCTCTCTCTCTCTCTCTCTCTCTGCACTGAAACAGGATCTCATGTAGCTTAGACTGGACTCAAACTTGCCACATAGCCAAGAATGACTTGAATTTATGATCTTCCTGCTTGCAGCTCCTGAATGCTAGCAATAGAGGCATGTACCACCACACCCAGTTTATGTGGTTCTGGGGATCAAACCCAATTTTGAGATTATTATGATTAATTTGTGGATTTAAGCCTTACCTTATTAGGGAATTATCTTTATTGGTTAATTTTTAAGCTATATCTCTGTTTCTCAGTATGATTTGATAGATTTCCACAAAAAGCCACCCAAACAATCCATCTGTAAGATCACACATACACAAACACACACACACATGAGAGAGAGAGAGAGACAGAGAGATAGAGAGAGACAGAGACAGACAGACAGACAGACAGCCAGCATGAGCAAGACAGAGAGAAAGAGAATGGAAGAAAACTTAAAATACCAAGAACCAGCTACCACTCTTTGGCCATTTAAATTTACCCTGATAGACCATCTACTGCCTTGAGCAATATTTACTTGGCATTTTGTGTGATACTACCAACCATCTATTGCATTATGAGCTCTTTAGGAAGTACAGTTATGTCTGAATCAACATTTTGTTTTGTTTTGGTGTTTTTGAAACAGGGTCTCCCTGTAGCCCCAGCTGTCCTGGAACTCACTTTGTAGACCATGCTGGCCTTGAACTCACAGAGATCTGCCTGCTTCTTCTGCCTCCTAAGTGCTGGGATTATATATCAGGCATGCACCAACATGCCCTGCCTGAATCAACATTTTTACCAAGGGGCCTTGGCAAAGTGCTGGATGCAGACTGAATTTTCAATCCCAGTTTACTTCATTCCTGCTGAACTTCTAAATTGCTACTCTTTTTAAGAGCTTTTCATTTTTATATTTTTTAGTATTGGAACATGGGATTTAGATATCCTAAAATAGAGCCATTTATGTGGTTTCCTGTTCTCTGATATTAAAATTGTTTCTAAAGAACTAGGATCTGACTCTTCTTCAAACAATCTGTGCTGTTGATCTTTTGAGTGTGTTTTCATGTAAGGTTTGTGTGCATGTATGTGTGTTCACATATGTAGGAGTGCACATACATGTATGTACACATGCATGTGGATGCCAGAGGTTGACATCATGTGTCTTCCTTGATCACTGTCTACATTATTTGCTGAGGCAGGGTCTCTCACTGAACATGGAGCTCCCAGTTCCACTAGTTTAGCTAGCAACCAGCTTGGCCCGGTCTCTGCCTTCTGAGTGCTGGGATTATACATGGGCCTCCATGCCCACCCAACTTTGACATAGGTTCTAGAGTACTAACTCTGATCCTCATACTAGTGCAGGTACTTACTAAGCCATCTCCCAAGTCCCCATGATTTGCATATCTTTTTTTTTTTTTTGGTATTTTTGAGACAGGGTCTCCCTTTAGTCCCAGCTGGCCTGAAGCTCACTGCATATCTTTTAAGACTGGTGAAAATAGCACTCTGAAGCAAGGCAAGGAGGCACGTGGCTTTAATCTTAGCACTCAGGAGGCAGAGCTAGGTGGATGTCTGTGACATCAAGGCCAGCCTGCTCTACATAATGAATTCCAGGCCAGCTGGGGCTACAGGGAGGCCCTGTCTCAAAAAGACCAAAAAAAAAAGGGGGGCCTAGAGAGATAGCTCAGCAGGTGAGAGCACCAGTTGCTCTTACAGATGACCTTTGTTCAGTTCCTACCACCCTAATGGCAGCTAACAACTGTCTGTAACTGTAGTTCCAGGGAACTTACTGCTCTCTTCTGGGCTTGGCAGGATTGCACACACAAGTGCACTTACATACATGCAAGCAATACACTCATACACATGAAATAACAATATTGAATAAAATATTATTTAAAAAGACAGAAAACAGTACTCTCCATTTTGTACCCTCGGTTGATGTTCTGCCTCAGAATGTCCTCAGACAGCCCTCCACCCACCTGCCAACCTTGACAGGTGTGTGTGTGAGCTTGATCTTTAGCCCTACCCATTTCTCACTCTTGCCTTCCTATAGTTCTTGCTGCTTCGGTCCATGGGGCACTACTCCTGTTCCTAAACAGAAGTATTAATAAGTAGAAATTTAATATTTCATTGTCAATCCTTTTTAGAGGATGACTGCTCACTATTATTCATTATTTAAAGATTTTATCACACATCATTTTCTCTCAAAACTTCAAGGCCGCATTATTGTTCTCTAGAAGATTCTAGATTACAAGAAAAAAAAATATGCCTGTCATCAAATAGTTTGTCATTTGAAAATGTAAGCTTGCTACTAAGTAAAAGCTGGTTATATTTATTCATCATTATTTCAAATATTACAAATATTTGTACATTGTTTAACATACTATAAAATACAATAATATCCTAATCCATGGTGTCTTGAAACTTTAACACATCTTTAAATATTTCCACCCTCCAATTTTAGCAAAAATAGTTTTATTAAAAATAACTATTGGGATGGCTATATGGCTTACTGAGTAAAGGCACTTGCTGCCAAGCCTGACAACTTGAGTTCAATATCTAGCACCCATATGGCGGAAGGAGAGAAGCAACTCACAGAAGCTATCTCCTGACCTCCACATGCATGCCCTGGCATTCACACAAATAAATGTATTACAAAACATTTCTACAGTAAGACCCTGTCATATTTAACAGGGGGGGAAAATGTAACTCATAGATTAACATATCATCCAAACATATGTGTCTATGCCAAAGTAACCTACCATAACTATTAGTGCTGCTTAAATACCTATATATCTAATTGCTTGTGCTTCATCAGTAGGATCGAAAGGTTACTCCTGGACAAACTGTCAGCCCATGAAAGGAAACAGCCAGAATTGACCAGAGTCCAAGTCAACAGCTCCAGAGAGAGTGGACTGTTTTACCTCTCATCCACCTGTGCCCCTTTTCTAAGCCTAGGGAACAATCTGCGGAAGAGGGGGCGTGGTAGAATGTAAGGGCTGCGATTGGGGTGAATGGTGAAACTACAGCAATGTAGTCTGGACACTCATTTGATCAACTTGATTGAACAAACAACCTGTCACCCCCCACTGGATGGTGGGGCTGTGGGGGTTTGGGCACAACAGCCTGCAGATTGGTTTTGCACGAAGGATGCCTGAACTCATGGATTATCACTTACAGCTAAAAAATGAAAAAAAAAAAAAAACCAGAGAAAGATGCAAGACAGTTACGGCAGAATACATGATCTGGGATCGGGTGGGGGTGGGGGGGAAGGGAAAGGGAAATATGCCTGATCTGAATTGGAAAATGATGTACGAAATGCACAAAGCATCAATAAAAATTAAATAAAAAAAAACATTTCTAAATATTTATTCTAGGAGGTTATAATTAGCTATATCCTTCTAAGCACATATACAGAATTTAGCATAAAATAGATACTAATTAAACATTTTCTAAGAATATTTTTATTTACATGTATGAGTGTTATGCCTGCATGTATGTGAGTTGCACCCATGTCATGCAGTGCCCACAGAGGCCAGAAGAAGATGTCAGTTCCCCTGGAACTGGACTTAAAGATGGTTGTTAGCTATGATGTGGGTGCTGGGATTCAAATCCAAGCTTCTGCATGAGTAACCAGTGCTCTTAACCACTGAGCCATCTCTCCAGCCCCTTAAACATTTTCTAAATAAAAAACAATACTTTCCCTTCTTGTCCCATCATTATGTCCATGTCTTCACCACGACAACAGAGTAGCCTGCCCTTAATCCTTCTAGTACAAACTGGCAGTTGTAACACAACACAGGAAATGCTCATGCAGAGCACATGAGCCACATAGCAGCAAGCATGTAAGACAGCTACCATCTAAGTTTCATCATGTTAGAATGATTCTGAGTGGAGACTGAGGGGCATGCATGCAGAAACTCTAAGAATACCCTTCTCAGTCCCCTCAGCCCACCTCAGATCCTTCTTAAACCCCACTGGGATTAAGCAACTAAATGAAAAAAGAATTACGAAAAGGACTAAACTATAGGCCAAGAAGTGACTGAGTGATTGGACATTAGAACCTACACAGTTGAAGAAATTTAGGTTAACTCAACCAGGAAAAAAACCCTAAAAACAATAAATGGTCCTAAATGAGGGGGGTTAGCTAAGATATTCATCAGAAACTAGTCAATGACAATGCAGTTGGTGGAAACCAAGAGGAAAACAAGCAGCTGGGAACAGATGTCCAAAGGAAGCTGTAAACCAGCTCCATAGGGAAGACAACACATAAAATTATCATCACAGGCACTAGTAGCTGTAGACAGCTCCATGCAAAGTAGTAATAATTATAACAGGAGAAGTTTACATTTAGTGGGTACTTTATATGCATGTGCATTGTCTCATTAAATTCTTAAAAGTCTATGAAAGAAATACCATTATTTTTTGATTTTTCTCAATTTCAGAAAAAAAGATACAGAAGATAAAAGAAAGATGTAGAAACCAAAGAGTAGTTGGCCCTTGGTCCAAGCTCGCCTACCTAGAAAGCTTGCTAGCCAGCTTTAAACTGGGGCAGTTTGCATAGAGCTAGGCACACAGAGCATCCCACCCTTCCTGTTGTAAACTCAGTCAGTGGTAGAAAGCCCAGAGATCAGGGCCACAGGAGAGAAGGGGCAAGAGCCTGGCTCGGGATGTTGGACTAATATTCAGGGAAGGCTATAGATCTCAAGAAGTACAATATTATGTTGATAAACTGAGGCAAAAGCCAGTGTGTTGAGGAAGAAAGGAGAAGTCTTAGGTAGATGTCACATAGCACTCGGACCTGGCACACCAAATACAATCTATGTGTGATAGAGCTCATGTCAAGCACAGGAAACTGAGGTCAAAGTCATTTGTGACTTTCCAGGCCTAGGCAGGGCTGTAGCAAAGGAGAGTTTAAGATTGAAAAGGGGCTCAGGGAAGGTG
Source organism: Rhizomys pruinosus (assembly GCA_009823505.1). NCBI lineage: Eukaryota > Metazoa > Chordata > Mammalia > Rodentia > Spalacidae > Rhizomys > Rhizomys pruinosus. The sequence continues at coordinate 4,050,255 of VZQC01015218.1, read as the reverse complement.
GGCTGAACAGATGCTGCTACATCTCACACATTTAACAAAGCTCAGGACTCAGAAACTGAAAATTACTTACAAAGACCCTGTCCTAGCTCAAAATCCCCATAAAGATGTGGATATTGACAGCCATAGGCTTCATAGTCAGCACAGTTCATTAAAGGAGGACTAATAATAAAATGCAAAGCCCTCGATGTCTTGTCAGATTTCATTTTTAGAAAAGTGGACACACGAAGAAAGTTCACAGAACTTCCCCATTTATTCAGAATAAATCGTTCCTTTCAGAGAGGCTCAATTTTTTAGGGCAAAGGCTCCTAGAATTATCCATAAAGCTTTTAAAAAATGTACCTAGGTGCCACGTCAAGCTTACAAGATCGGAATATCAGGTGATAGAACACAGGAAATTATATTTTTAAAAAAACATGCTGGAAAATTTTGATGATCTGTGTGACTCATCTGCATGAATAAATGCTAAAGGCAATGAGCAGGAGTCCGCTAATAGGAATATTCTCCAGGCCTGCATGTGTTTGCCAGCTCTGGGGGGTGGGGGCGATGCTACTGCCCTGTTCAGAGTATCAGTGTGAGGTCAGCAACTCATTTCATGTAAGCTGGTACTTTAGGAACCCAACCAGTTACAACCCTTCAGTCAGATAGTAGAGTCCGTCTAGATTCAGACACTTCTACTGTAGATAGTAATGGAATAAGACTGGGTCCTTCAAACAAGAGGATTTGAGAATGATGCAGTCAACTGTGGATAAGCAGGAAACAGCTTTCTAAGTGGTTAAATGAACTGGAAACAGCACTGCACAATTGCACAGAGATAGGTTTGAATAGGAACTAAGAATCCTCTTTCCTAAAGTAATGGCAAGTGTTCGGGAGAAATACTTGGGCCATTGGCCTGCATTGCTACCATCCCCTGGGTTTTGTTTTTCATCTTCTTTTTCCTTCTCTGTGTGACAGGATTGAGGAAGTCTGGGGCTGGCTTCAAGCTCTGCAACTGGTTTCTCTAAAGAAAAATAATAACTGCCTTGCACTAAACCCCTAGAAGTATTAGGGTTTTTGTTAACTTGTTCACAGTGTTTGATAAGCAGCCGATTCTTGAAATGACTTTTGCAACAAAGAAATCTTTGATCATTTATCCTAAGGTTCCAAAGTTTCTTGTTCTTATCTCTAATTATTTGGAAAGGTTTCTTAATAAATGACAGGAAGCTATTCCCACCTGCATTTAAAGCACCTTCCGGGGAGATTTACTTCAATTACACCTTCAGGGATTGAGATAGGTAAGGGATGGGATTACTGAGAAGGAGGTTAGGCCTTTCACTGTGATCTGCATGTACATAATCCATTTTCGTATCTTCCTCCTCATGTCTACATTATCAATTTAACTAGCTATGTACTGACCAAAAGGAAGACTGCTACAGAGTTGGATTAATCATGCCATCATCTGCTTTTTCTGCTATCTAAACACAAACTAAATTGCTAAATTCTAGATTTATCAATAAAGACAAGTTGGGCTCTCCTTAGGGACTTAAAAAATGCAATGGATTTTCTGGGAGTGTGTTAAATGCCAAGAAGATAGGGGCAAGGTAGAAAGAGTTAAATTCCCTTTTGACCAAGAAATGTGATAATGTTACATGCCAAAGAAAAGACAATGTTTTCTTGGTATCAAGGGCATCTTGTTAAGAATTAAGAAGTAATGCTGGTGGTTTGTCACAAACTCAAGCAGAGAATATGCTGTCTTTCAAGAACTGTTGTTTAGAGCAACAGATGGCCGAAAGACAAGCTGATTTAAAAAAAAAAAAAAAAAAACTTAAATTGGTGGAAAAACCAAAATACACCAAATGTATCTGAAAGGCAGCATTTCCTGCAGTGGCTCTCATTTCCTCAAAACTCAGCCCTTGTCAAAATGGCTGGTTATAGGATACAGCCAAAATCTAGCCACATTACCCTTCTCTTGCACAACAATCTTGGCTGTGAGCCAGAGTTCCAAAGAACAGGTAGAAGTTGCCATCCTATTCAGCTAAATATAGTGAGAGGAATGGAACACCCTTTTTTCCAAGGCAAGCAGGACCATCAAGAAGCAAAATAAGAACTTGAATTTACTGGATGGATAATTTAAACAACTGAAAGAGTTTTATACATAATTAATTCACAATAGCTAATAGTCAATGGGAAGTAGCAGACAACCCTCCAAAATGCTTGTTGTAATAGAGAAGTCCAAACAATCCATAAAGAACCAATGTGACATAATTTAAAAATAAAACATATAAACAAGTAGGGTTCTTCTCTGAGCTTGACTTCTGGTCCAAGCTCTGCACAGCAGAGTGAGGAAAAAGTCAAGGTTTAAAATCAGATGGCCAGGTTTCAACTTTACCTCGGCGAACCTCTCTCAGCCTGTCTCTGTAAATGATAATCATATCTTCCTTGCAGGGTTACTGTGAGAATTCAACGATAACAACAACACTTTTACTACATAAACGTTGGCTGGCTTTAGGAGGCTTTCCGCACACATCTTTTGTAGTGTATTTTCTTGTCAGCTTCTCTCCAGATGAAGGAAATGTGCCAGCAGTGGACTAGGAATGCCACTTAGACCAGGGCAGGAAAATGTCCCTAAAGTAGAAAAGAGCTGTAGGCTTCTTATGTCCAAGACCTTTTCAAATTTCATCACTCCCTGCCTATTACCAAAGTCCCCTAACTGGCTTCTTTAGTCATATATGTGAATTAAACAATTTCTAACATCCCTCTTTCAATGCCAACACCTCTGGAAACTCACGGAGAACAGAGGGTGGATCAACATGACTACATGATTAGTCAGAGAACAAACATTCCAGGTAAGCAATTTTGTTTTCTCTCAAAGATTAAACTCATTCCCACCTGCAGAGACTAATGGACTCCAGGGATCTTTCCCTATATATTTAACAATGAGATAACTAAGTGGCAAAGTCAACAACATTCAGAAGGCAGGTGCAAGGAACCAACCAACTTTCTTATAAATGTTATTTTTCCTTAAGGGAAATAAGACACACCTTTAATATAAGAGCAGCTCTGTGACTTGAAACACAGGGAGAAGACTGCCAGCCAAAAATAGCTGAAACTCTGATCTTTGCAAGAAATGGAGTTTAAGACACAAACTTATTTTTTTAATTAATTTTTATTTTTGTAAATTCTTATTGAATTTTTGTGTATTTCATACGGAACATCCCAATCGTCTCTATACTCCCCACTGGTACCCTCCCATAACCCCCCCCACATGCACACACACACACACACACACACACACACACATACACACAAACGCACACATACACACACACTGGAATTCATATACTCTGTCATTTGTGCTAATTCCATACTGTTAAATTAGTCTCCCCAGACATCCCTGTGTAAGTTCATTCACCGAAGCATAGTCAGTCTATCCAGAACCCCTCCCTTTAAGATCAACTCTTCCTCACCCACCAGTAATCAGTTGCCAATAATTCTTTGACTAAGATTAGGGCCTGCTGTCCATTTCCACAGTTCTGTGCTGGGATTTTTTCTGCTTGAGTTTGCATGAGTCTTGTCCATGATGATGCCATTGCTGTAGGTTCATATGAGCAAGGTCCCAGGAGCCTATAGGACTCAATTTCTCCATATGGTCATGCACCTCTTCCCTGGCTCTTACAATCTTTCTGCCCCCTCTTCTGAAATGGTCACTGAGCCCTGGGTGGGTGGAGTTTAATACAGGAGTCCTGTACAAGGAGCCACTCTGCAGAATTTTATTCTCTACCCTTTGGCCATTTGTGACCTTTTGTGATCCTGGCCCTCTGTTACATGAGGGAATTTCATTGATGAGAATTGAAAGATATACTAGTGCTCTCTGTATCCCTTGTTCTATGTTACACGAGCTTTCGGTATAAAGGATGCATTGTAAATGTGCCACTTAGACTTCAGCAATTCACGGACAGTCTCTCTATATGACAAGTTTCAGAACTCTATAATAATCTCCTTCTGTTGTGAAAGAAGTTTCCTTGATGAGTGGTAACTAGAACACTTTGTCTATAAATATAAGGATCCACATCATAAGAAATTACATTTGTCTAAGGATATGACAGCCTTGGGGTTTTCTCTAAGATCTATGACCTCTCCAAACCATGTGCATTTGGCTGTTTATATAACCACACATAAGTTTCCTCCAATTGAGTGGACTTCAAGTCCAATTAGGAAGCTGTGGATTACCCCCAAGATAAACGTGCTACTACTGCACCAGTGTCATTTTCTTTGCCAGCCATTGTTATGATTAGGCCTTAAAGCTGGGGTAATTAATTTTTTATGTGTATGAGTGTTTTGCCTGCCTGTATGTTAGTGCACCACACACATGCAATGCCCTTGGAACAGGAGTTACAGATGGTTGTGATCCACCATGTGGGGACTGGGAACTGGACCTGGGTCCTCTGCAAGAACAGCCACTGCTCTTAATCAATTAGCCATCTCTCCATTCCCAAGACAGCAATTTCTTTGATTTGATCATCCAGACTAATGTATTTGGACTCAACTTCAAGTAAATTCTCCTCTCCATCTATCAAATCTAAACAACCACCCTAGTGCTGAAATCCTTTGAAAAGTCTTTATAATTTTTTTCCTTCTTTTCCATTCCCATTTATCCTGCCATTTTGCCATGTCCTATCTAGATTCTCAAGGCCCATACATTGCCTTTTGGACTCTCTGAACCTATACCACTAACTGCCCAAATGACTGCCTGGAGCAGGCCTCGCAGGAGTCATACTTCAGCTTATGATATAAAGTGAGCTCCCTGTGATCTTGAGGTCTGAGCTTTTCTATCCTACTTTTAAGGTCATCTGACCACACCTAAACAATGTAGCCTTATATTCCAGTTAGACTGGCCTTCTCACCAGGCTCCCATGAACACACAAGACACACTCCACACCCATTACTTTTCTTTAGTCACATTACTGGCCTTGTGTGGAATTCCTTCCATCCCCAAGTGAAAATCCAAACACTTCCCATTTTCTATGACCAACAGCTGTCTTTGTCTCACTCCTGAACTGTCAAGAAGCATGTTCAACACTCATTTCACATATGTACTTGGTTTGCCTCTATAACCAGACCACACATCAGGTCACAAATGCTGATCCCCATGCCAAATATGAGCTCAAACATACTTAGTCTGATCTTCATTTTTTTGTTTGAGTAACTTAGCATAACCTCACTATTGGCTATGGAATTTCTCTGACAAAAGTCAACCTTTGGTCACTAATATTCAATTCAGAATGATGGTTTAGGACTATGCTTTAGTAAAGCCTCCACATTTTGAGTATAAGAGAAGAGGCACTAGAGGAGTTGGATCACTGAATAAGTAGCCTGGCTTCTAGGGCCAGCCCACTGCTCTGTGATTCCACCTAATCACATGGTATCCATGAAAAATGAAAGGGTTAGGCTGGAGAGATGGCTCAGAGGTTAAGAGCACCGACTGCTCTTGCAGAGGACCTGGGTTTGATTCCCAGCACCCATATGGAGGCTAAGAACCACCTTTAAGCTGGGCGTGGTGGTGCACGCCTTTAATCCCAGCACTCTGGGAGCCAGAGGCAGGTGGATCTCTGTGAGTTCAAGGCCAGCCTGGTCTACAGAGTGAGTTCCTGGCCAGCTGAAGCTATAGGGAGACCCTGTCTCAAAAACAAAACATAAAAAGGGTTAAACAGGCTGACCTCTATGTCTCTTTTAGTTAATTCTTTTTTTTCTTCAATACACAAAGTTTAATTGTACTTGCAAAAAAGTGTACAGTGTACAAAAATATTCAAATAAATGAAAAATATAATTTAAAATTCAGATTTCCCGATAAGGTAACAGCCTTTTTGATTCTAAAATTTCTAATGGGGCATTAGAGTATAGTCTGATCCTCTCTGAAGAACAGAAGAGGTTTCTCTTCAGGAAATGGGCTCTAGAGCTTTCTATTTATAATCATGATATTAATTAGTAAAGTTATTATCAAATATTCTCATTTAGTAGGTAATGTGTTAGAGTAATCTTCTAGGTCAAATACAAAAGAGGCAATGGTTAATTCCCACTCCTTGAACATCATATATTTTGAACCAACTCACTCATTGGCCTGTCTTGGACTAGGATGTCATAAAGCCACATACAATTTTAAAATAAGCTCAACTCAAGATTAGAAAGAACCTATATTGAATGCCATCATGTAGACTTAGGATTTTATAAGTAAGTCCCAAATAACAAACATTTCTCTTATATTCTAAACAAACATACATATTTTATTCAGCAAGAAATTCTACCAAACTCTGTCATGAATACCAGATATCTTTTTGTCTTACCTTTTATTTTCTATCGGTCCTAAGGATGAATAACTTTAAAGGTGGGGGGGGGAGATAAAATGTGCTATAGTAAAACACTTGTGGACAATACTTTCTAAAGCAATGTTTGTGGTCATTACTTTCTAAAGGAGATCAGTAGATGAGAAAGATTTGATGTCAAAAAGAGTCTTCCAAAAATGTTAGTCACAGGAGAATGGTAAATATGTCATAAAGTTTGTCTCCTATGCTTCTCCTCTGGGATTTCCTCCCTTCATTTTCTTTCTTGTACTCTTCCAGTACTTCAGTAATATGCTGGCCACTTACAATCTAACAAAGATACACTGTCTTCACTTTAGGAACTAGCCATCAAATTCAAGACTACTGAGATCCAGGTTAGCACAGCCCCTCACTGAGCACTGGCTTTAAGTCAGCTACCCTGTTCATCACACTAGACACAGAAGATAGGTAGCAATTTCATTCCAATTTCACAAATGAAGCAACAAAGGCTTTGGAAAAACCCTGAGGCTATTCACTAGGTTACAAGGCCAAATTTCAAACTCAATACTAGTACTTGTCCAACTCTATAAGGCCTTAGTTTCTATCTCTAGTATGACGGGTTGGGGGAGGGAATCCTGAGCCTGTCTGGCTCTGTGCCTAGTGTCTTCCATCCCAAACCCACACTTCAAACTGACACATAATACAGTTAATGATAGTAGAGACAGGTATACATCCTGTGCTCTCTGCTATTCACAGGAATCTCCATCTTTACCAAGATGTACAGAGAACCTGTACATCAAAAAATTCTGAAAATTAGGAGCACGGGGTGGGTACCTGGTCTCTCATCAGAACCCCAAAGAGTATATTCCTCCTCAGTCAGGTTTTGGTGAGGCCTCAGATTTCAGCAGGAGTTGGTGTGTGTGAAACGACCCAGAATGTGGGATAGCACAGTTAGGAGGCCACAGAGGGACCAAAGCAAAACACTGCAGTTGCTTCCATTCTCTGCTGATCTCCAAACACATACTCTCTCTCTTATCCCTTCTCTCTCTCTCTCTCTCTCTCTCTCTCTCTCTCTCTCTCTCTCTCTCTCTCTCTCTCCTGCCACAAAAGTTCCCCCATAGAGTCCTTTATTTTAAAAGTATCCTCTTCTTCCCACCAAAACAAAAATGACATTTATATATGTTTTAAAATTAAACATAAAAAGCAATAAAAACAAAAACCCTCTTCCAGAATAGAAATGCCCCAGGAGGCCGTGGGGGGAAGCCTGTTCAGTGGTTGTTTGGTTCTCCTGGGCTGAGCAGCTGCCAGAACTAAGAGGACCCCAGAGGGGCCTATGGGTCACAGCCACAAAGAAGTGTGAAGCCACCAAGCCCTAGGGAGGATGCTGAGCTCAGTGGGAACCAGCCTGGAGGCCCTCCTAGAGACCTGTTTTGAATCATAACACCAGTGTGCAGGCTTTGTTGATGTGCTCTGCAGAATCTTTGTGTCTATTCTTGTTTTATCCTAGTAAACCATGAAACCATCAGTAGGCTAGAAGGGGAAGACATACCTTCAATGAAGAGCAAAAAATAGATTTGGAAGAAAAGCCAGCATTACCCCCTGAAGTTGGAAAGGAAAAGAGAATTAACTCCCATCCACACTCCATTAAGGATTATAGCCTGGACATTGTGCTAGGGACTTTACTACTTAAATCTCACAATAGCTCTTAACTTCTCAGTATTGACTTCTCTCAGAGGAAGAAATAAATAAGTCTGGATAGCATTAAATAATTTAGCTGAAGATCACACAGCTAATCTGAGGGTGGAGTCAGAACCACATGTCTGTCTCCCTAATAAGAATTCTTTCTGTGTCAAGCAAGCTGCAAGAAATTCTGGTAAGAATATGCAAAATTAGTATCATGTATTTGTTTAATTTTTACCTACTTATTTCACCAGGAATTATATTTACTAGTCAAACATTTTAAGCTTTATAGAAAGGCATGTATAGAAAGTAAGGCTCTTTGGGCCCCTTTCTCACACCCTCCCAGTTCTTGTCATCAGAGTCAAATACTACTAATAGAATGTCAAAAAAAGTCTATGCATATGCAAATTCACTACCCACTTGTATGCATACAATCTACTTTTTTTAAAAATACAAATGACTGAATTGCATTGCTATTCCCTTTCTTTGATATGTATTTTTTATGCTGGTGCATTTAGACCTGTCTCAATTTTTTAATCAATTATTAAAGCCATCTATTTTTTTTTTTTTTTTAGCATCTTACCTGGGGGTGTGCCATGCCTACTTAGGGTCTTGTTTCTTTCTCTAGGTTTTGGGTATTTTCTGGTGTATTCTCATGAACTTAATGTCTTTTCCTAATGTGCATGCTTCTTCTGCCACATCAATTGGTAGCTTTGGTGTCTTGAGTATATGTGTAAATGTATAAATATCTTTTCCTAATGTGCATGCTTTACACAGCTGCTTCTTCTGCCACATTGATTGTTGGCTTTGTTGTCTTGAGTATATGTCAAATTTCTTGGAAAAAAGCCATCTATTTTATGGATGTTAACTTATTTAACTAGTCCCACATTTAGCTAAATTTCTTCTACTCTTTTGCTGTTACAAACAATGTTATATAAGTAGCCTTGTACAGTCTTCATCTTCATTGAAGACATGTACCAGTCAATACACTTTCAGGGGTGATTTTAGGAATAAAATTACTTGGTCAAGAGCAATGAGACTAGGTGCGTTTAAAGTCTTGATAGTGTTACAGAGTCATTGAAAGGCCACTAAGGAAACATTATTTCCTTCTGGTAAAGAGAATGAAATTTGTGACCTGTATGGAGACCTAACCTTCCCAGTTGGGTTGGTCAATCACCTGGCTAAGGAACAACCCCTGATAAAGGAAGGGCCACCCTAATCCATGGAGGAATAATTATCCCTGTAATGAGTTAACGTTCTTTTCTCTTTCCCAGAATTCCCTCTCCTAGTGCAGTCTTCTACATAGCATCAGACCTACAACTTAGTAAGTCTTCCTACTTTTCATAACTTCCTTTCTTCTCTTTTCTACGCATACTTTCCCTAACACTTTGAGCTTCCCCCTTCCTGTCCAGCTCTCCTCCCGCCACATAGTTGCTTGCTTGACAGCAAAAAGCATGGCTTTTTCTTTCTCTTTTCATCTTTCTCCAGGCAGCTGCCAAGATTTACAACTTGTTGCCCTGGGGGTTTTCTTTTTTTTTTTTTAACGCTTTATTTATTTATATATTTTTTTATCAAATCTAGACCCACCAGAGCTCATGCATTCTGCCAAACATGCTTTTCATCTCTTTCTCAGTCTTTCTCAATATTCTCCATGTGGAAGTTGACTGTTTTGAGCAGAATTCACTCTTTCAGTCAGTTCTTTGATGCAGTCCTTTCTGTTGTTGTTGTTTCCAGTATGCATCACTCCCAACTGCTTGGACAAAAGCTCAAGCTTACAACTAGGTAATTGTCACTAGCATCCACAGATGACGGACATCATTCGTCCTTTGTTTTTCTGGGACTGTGTTACTTCACTCAGCATGATGTCTCTAGCTCCAGCCATATTTCCTGCAAAGCTCCTGAGGTCATCTTTCTTTATGCTGTATAGAACTCCATTGTGTGGTACCACATTTTCTCTATCCAGTTTGAGGTGCATTTGGGTTGGTTCTAGTCCTTGCTATTGTGAAGAGGCTGAAATAACATGGCCATGCATGTATCTCTTTGGTGGGTGAGTCTTGAGGGTACATGCCCAGGATGGTATGGTGGATCAGGTGGCAAGTTCATTCCAAGTCTTCCAAGGGTTCTCCACATGTTTTTCATAGTGGCTGCACGAGTTTAGTTTTATTCCCACCAGCAGTGAATGCGTGTACCCCCTTTCCCCACAACCTCTCCAGCACTTGGTATCATTTGTTTTTTTGATCCTAGCCAGTCTTATTGGAGTAAATGTATCTTAAAGTGGTTTTTGATTGCATTCCTTAATGATTAGTGATGTTGCAACATTCTTAAGGTGCTTCTCATCCATCTCTTAATTCCTCACTTGTGAGTCTCTGTTCAGCTTTTTGCTCCATCTATTGAGGGGGTCATTGTTCCTTCTTTTGTTTTTTGGTAAGTTTATATGTCTTGGAAATCAATGCATTGTCATGTTTTCTGCAGTGAAGGTTTTCACTCTGTGGGATTTCTCTCACTTCTTTGATTGTTTTTCTTGATGTACAGAAGCTTTTGAGTTTAATGAGGTCCCATTGTCAATTGTCCACCTTAATTTCTGCACAGCTGCTGTTGATTTAGGAAGTCTTTTCCTACACCTATGTCTTGTAGTTGCTGTCCAACATTTTCTTCTATTGCCTTCAGAGTTTGGAGTTTCATGTTGAGTCTTTGATCCATCTGGAGTAGTTGATTTTGTTACAGGGCGAAAGGAAAGGTAGGGTTTAAATTTCATTCTCTACAAGTGGTGATCCCAGTTTTTGCCACACCACTTGCTGAAGATGCTGTCTTTTCTCCCATTGTGTCTCTTGGCCCCCTTGTTAAATGTGAGAGGTGGCTGAAATTTATGTTGCTCAGTTTGGATCTTTGGTTTTGTTCCATTGGTCAACAGGTCTGTTTTTGTGCCAGTACCAGGCTGTTTTTATGACTATAGCCCTGTAGTATATGTTTGGAAATCTGGTATAGAGATTCCTCCTGTGTAGCATTACTTTCAGTCAGGGTTGTTTTGGCTATTCGGGGTCCTTTGTATTTCCAAATGAATTTAAGGACTTTTTTTTTTCCAAGCCTGTGAAGAAACTCTTGTGGGGATTTTGATTGGGATTGCATTAAATCTATCACGAGTTTCTGGTAAAGATGAGAAGGACATTTTTACAATGTTAATTTTCCCATCCATAGCATGGGAGGTTTTTCCATCTTTGATGGCTTCTCATTTCATTTCTTTAAGATTTAAAAAATTTTTGTTGTAGAGATCTTTGTGTTTTGGTTAGATTTGTTTCCTAGGTATTTTATTGTTTTTGAGGCATTGTGAGTGGGAATGTTCCCTTGAATTCTTTCTCCCGTTGCTTGTTGTTGGGTGTAAAAAAGGCATTGATTTTTTTTTTTTATGTTTAATTTTGTATCCTGCACTTTGCTGAAGCTGTTAATAGCTTCTAGGAGTAAGGGTTTTCTTTTAAACTCTCATAAACTGTCCTTGAGCTGCCTTTTTGAGTCTGGTTTTGCTTTTTCTTTTTTTTTTTTTGGTCTTTTCGAGACAGGGTCTCCCTGTAGCCCCAGCTGTCCTGGAACTCACTCTGTAGACCAGGCTCACTGGCCTTGAATTCACAGAGATCCGCCTGCCTCAGCGTCCCAAGTGCTAGGATTAAAGGCGTGCACCACCACACCCAGCTAGTTTAAAATTCTTTTATTAATGAAACTAAGAACCCCAAGAGGGAACCCTGATTTTCCTAGTAACGGAAGCTAGAGCTAAGGTGCCCAAAGGAGTACAGACCAATTGACAAACAAAATACATACTTCATGCTTATTTCTTTTTTCCCTTGGTCTCCAAAACAGTGCTCTATTGTGAGTTCAAAGAAAAGCACCCATGTGTTCACTGGCTCCTTTGAAAGTCACAGACTTCCTCCAGTGTGTATAGGGAAATCTTCCGACTTGGACATTATACTCCTATCCCTGGAGTAAAGAATGATTTCTGGAGCTCCTTGCCTCCAGAAGATGCTGACTAAAAGCATCCGATTGTCAATTAGGTGATGTTGGCATGGTAGGAAAAATGGAATAAGTCCCTGCAAACAAGCAGCCAGCTGTGATGAATCAGCTCAATCCACCAGGGTACTGTCAGAGTCACCACAGGTATCCTGGTAACCCCACCAGACTGCTGCACAACAAGGCCAGGGGGAAGGCTGTGAGCCAGGAAAGGGACACCAGCCCCAAGCACAAGTGTTGAGGACCCTCTGTTTGTTGAGGAAAAATACAATTGGGAAAGGATAAGACATTAGAAAAGTGAGACGAAAGAGAGGTTAATAAGAATTAGTGTTTTCTAGCTGTGCTAAAAGGAAGAAAAAATATAATAGAAAATGGAACATTGTTTATTCCTTCTATAAAACTTTTCTAAAATAAAAAAAAAAAAAAACTTTACTGGATTTGCACAGTAATATTGGCGTCCAGTGAAGCAGCCTAATCAAAACTGCAGAATCCAAGCAGTAAGCCTGGGCTTCAAAGACTCTAAGCTTTGCTTATGCCCAGAGTCTCAGGATACATTTATAAAATGTTCTTCTGTCCGGCAGTCACCTTGCTGAGGTATTGATTTCAACATCTGGAGAAAAGAGCAAACGGGCAGTCGCAGTCTGGATGGGACAAAGAAGAAGAGTAGCCTGGATGGGCATCTAAGATGACCTGGCAGAAGAGGAACCTTGTCTCTGGGGGAGATGTGAAGCCCAGCAGTAGTCATATTAATGATCATCTGTAACTTGGATTTATTTCTGAACTCACACACAGATATTACATGACTAAAACAACAAGGAAATGTGCATTGCCAGCACCACCTGTCAAAGATTTTTAACCAGGTGGTTGCCCTGTAGAGCTGAATATTTTAACCATTTAGCCAAGAACCCACCAGCAAGCAACAGAATGCCTTCTAATTATTGCTTGTGTTTTATTCCAATTAGCAACCAATAGCACATTGTTATGGAGGCATTGTTTGCTTCTGTGCAGATGCACTTGGATGCTTAAGAGTCAGTTTCTAGGCTTGATATATTATTATCAAAATTACAGAGTTGAAAACATGATTTGAAATAGAGTTGTTTCAGATGCAATAGCATCTGAATCAAATTTACAGGTAGTTTGGTGGCCCTTAGGTAGTATGTGCTAGTCCTCAGCCCAAACCTCATTTAAATCAGACTGTGTTAGGATCAAAAGACTCCATCAGAACCACAAAATTCTCCCTGGTATGAATCTAAGATACCAAGTCTAATTTCAAGGTCAGAGGAGTAGGCCACTGGGGTAGGGGAGAAAGGAAGCCTGATTTGTCACGATTACCTCTACTCCTCTGAAATGAATCCAGATCAGTCACTGTACTCTTCAAGTACCATCCATCACCTATGGAGATAATCTTTGCTTCTTTCTCATTGATAAAGTTTGATTGAATAATTGATTGTTGCTCTATTATCCAGATATAGAAAATAATCATTTGGAACATATATTTTCAAATTGCATCAAATTGCAGGGCTCATTTACCTCCATGTGGTTTCTACGATTTATCTTTCTTCCGCACCAGGGACTCAGAGCCTTTTCTCTGTCATGTACTTCTGGTACACAGAAAGTTTTCATAAGCAAGGATAGACAATCTGTGAAAAATAGGAAGATGAAAAAAAATAGAATTCTAACAGTTGGAAATAATTAAACTGATATTCAAGTGTTAGATAAGATTATTGGTTCTCATCCATTAAGTAGAATAATTAAAAATAAATTCATCTATAGTCTTGATTGGTCTTATGTTGTTATATACTCAGGAAGAAATGTGAATGAAACCACTGATATCATAATATAACACACAAACACTTTTCAAAATATTGTGCTGCAGCATTTCTCTCCACCAAGATTTCAAAAATATCATCTGTTACAAAAATTATGTGACAGCTATCCATATAACTGTTCCATGTTCCTACAAAGAAGAAATATATAGGTAGCCTAGAATTCATTCCTCCTTACCAATAGCTTTTAGAGTTGTGATTTTTGTCTGGCAGGTTTCAAATAAAACAGTAGGAATGCATAGTAAAACGAAACAGACTGCCACCAGATACGTCTGCATGAGTATCTCAAAGCTTATGAGCATTTGGTTAACTCCTGGTAAGTGCTAATGAAATGACAGAAAGTGCTAAGTTATTTGAAGTAATTTTTGAAGAGTAGGTCTAACCAGCTCATCTAAATGTGACCTTTGATTCAAGTCCTTTACCTACATATACATAGGTAGCAGAGCCAAGACAAAGCTGAGCTTTATCTGTACTTTATCTGGGGCAAAAATAGTGTCAAAGGAACCACTTGTAGCACTAACTGTAATTTTCATTAACTCAAAACAGATAACTAATGCACCACTTTAAATAGGTTTTATTTTAGAGTTCCTTAAATTTATTTATTTGCTCAATTTTTTTTTTTTGCATTCCCAAGTTGGTCTAAAAAGTGATCCGAGGTAGTTTATAAATGCATGCAATGCAACAGGAAAAGCATTCATATGTGAAAACATACTTCCCAGCACTTGATAGAGACAGGAACCAGTTAACAACCAACAGCACATTGCCACAGGAAATATGCTCTAATTACAATAAAACCTGATAATATTTTGACCATTGATAATAATTGTTAACTGGCTAGGCTTTACATTCTTATTTTGTGAATACATTTTCTCATTCATAATAATTTTCATAATTTTTATCATTATATTCCTTACCCTTCTTCACAGTTCCTAGAGAAGCTTAGAATACAAATACATTAACACAAAGACACAGTATAAATTAATCTTTGCTAAGGTATGAATGCTAAGTATATAACTAGCCCTGCATTAAAAACCGAATGGCTAACCCCAGATATCCACCCAATTTTGAGAGGCTCTGACCTTCAAACTTACCAGCCCATGAGTTGGCAGCTGCTTCATAAGTGCTTGAGAGACTTTTCATAAGTAGTTAAGTTCATGAAACTAGAGTTTCATGGTACATTGTTTACAAATTGTTTTCATTTAGGAATAGGACAATTTGTTCATTCCTCATTTTTTGACTTGAAAGTTACTACTTAAAAATACCACCTTGCTTTTCAGCCCTGGAAGACAGTAGAACATTATTTATGCTGGCAGTGGATGAAATTGGATCTGCTAACAGTAGGGTGAAGACTTTATAATCTGAGGTCAAATTTTATTTTGATAATAAATGTCTCAATTTACAATTATAAGTGCTCATTCATTTTTCAAGAACTAGTTAAATACCACCTCCATGGAGTCCCTAGGGCAGAGTTAGCTAAGCCTTTTTGTTTTGTGTATTTTTTTCTCCATTATACTGTTTCCACAGTACATTGTCATTGTATAATTTACTTTTATAATGTACCTGTTTTGCTTCCTTGGCTGTAAATTTCTGAAAAGCAGAGGATAAAGTTGGGTTCTATTTGACCTCTTTGGGGAGCTTGAGGGTATGTAATTCTATTCTAAGTTGCCTTGCTTTTCTTTTTATTTCTATATATACACAGTAATAAATCCCCAATAAGCAGCAAATAAATACATGATAAAAATCCATGAAATCAATGTTTAAACTGTTTTCTTTCAATCAGACTGTATTAGAATCAAAAGACTCCATCAGAACAACAAAATTCTCCCTGATATAAATCCAAGACATTAAGGTCAGAGGAGTAGGCCACTGGGATAGAAGAGAAACATCAAGATCAGGAATTAGGAATAGACACACACAGAGGTGTGTCTATATGCTTTGTCTTTCTTGTGGTTTGCTTAAAGTAATTTCAAGTAGTGTGGTAGGAATTTGCTGTCATAGTATACCCTACTTCATGTCTCCCTTCCAGATATAGCACCTTTCACATTGCTTTAGAAGAATTCCTCCATCAGAGACAGTCAAGTGTGACAGCCAACTTAGTAACATACCCGACTTCCTCTAGCCAAGGACCCCACATCTGGCCCACAATGGGCCAATCAAACTATTCCCAGTGCACTATGAACTTGCTGCTGACTGTTGCAGTTCATGTTTCCGCAGCCTTGAGGCTTGCTTCCTATTTCCTTCTGAGTTTATAGCTCTGCTTTCACTTTGCATGCCTGAGTGACTCCGCTTCCAGGGAATTACTTCTCTTATCCAGTAAGCCAAAAGTAATTTCTATGCTTGTAGCCAACAAACAGTAAGACAAAAATCAGTGAAATGAACATTCAAATTCTATCTCACTTATCCAAAAGTCTAGCGGGAAGAATGAGCTCTGGACAGTTTTATCTGTTCCCTGGCCTCACTTTTTTTTCTCTTTTAACTCATTCCACAGTCTGGATAAATAATTTCGGGAATCCCATGGTTCCCTCCAAATCCCATGCTTCCCTTCCTATCCCTACATTATCCAGGCTTCCCTATTCATCCCCTGGCCAATCCCAGCATTCCTTGCCTAATGATACAACCCAGTGTGCTTCAAGACTCCTTCAGTATTCAGCCCTTATCTGCCTGTTCTCCCTTTACTGCCCACCCACTCCAGCATAAAAGCACTGACACTTTTCTAGTGCCATCAGATGTCCAGGTCAGCATATGCCATTAGCCCACTCCCAGGTAGTTGTTTTATATTTAGCTTGTCAGCAACCACCAATGGAAAGCCCAGCTATAATGCTTTATATACCACATTTATAGTTCTTACTGTGTACCAGGCACTGTTTTAAGTGATTTACAAGTTTGAATGCATTTAATATTTAATAGGAAATAGACACAAGTGAGGAAAATTGGGCATAGAGATGTGCAGTATCTTGCTTTTACGTCTTAGAGCCTGCAAATGACAGAATCAGGATTCAAATGCAGGCAGTCTGGCTCCGAGTCTGTGCGCTGAACTACCCCCATGGCTTTGAGACAGGTTTATTACATGGCCAATTAAAGGGAAGGGCTAATTATATTTTAATCTTCAGCAGCTGACAGGGTACACTGACATGGAAATGAGATTAGTCCCCACATGTCAAAAACCAAAAAACATCAAGTCAATTTAATGTGCCCTCAAGGCCTCCTACTTTTCTTAAATGCCATGGAAACAAGCCAAAACAATTCTACTGTGGTTCCCACACTGAGGAGTTCCTAATGCCCTGGTGGAAGGTGCCTTTCTTCCTTAACTGGCCTGAAATAAACATGTCAATTTTCTAGAAAGTTTAAAGTGTGAATCTAGTGCTAAGCCTTTCTTCCTGCTGTGTCTCTGGGGAAGGGAGGGAAGATACTGTTGAACTTGCACTGTTAGCGTTGTGTGCCCCATGGCTGATTTTCGTCCAACAAAACAGATGGCATTACACATCTCTGTTGCTGACAGTGTATGACACACTGAGGTCAGGTAGTCAAACCTCCCTCTCTCTAAGGTTAAGTCATTGGTTGTAAAGCATAGTTTGACTTATATTTGTTGTCCTTTTGGTCCTTAAAATTGCAATTAAAAATTAATCTCATTATAATAGTATTACTGAATTATTTGAAATTTACCCTTTTGTAAAAAGTTTCTTACAGAGGATATAAAGCCACAATTTGCTTTGCCTCATCTTACTTGTTAAACCCTAATTACAGTAACTTCTTCTCCCACTGAGCCTTTCAATCTAAACAGGTGGGGTTTGGTTCCATGAACACCAAACTCCCTAAAACAGAACACTTCTGATACAGTAACATATAGACGAAACAGTATACCAATTTTCTAATATTTATAAAATCAGCATGAATTGCCACTGAATTAATAGTGGATAGGTATAGGAAATAAAATTATAAGAGAATTTAACTTTATTATCTTTTTCTTGTTTTACAAATCTTCAGTGTGCTTCTTTCATAAAAATAAGCAAAGAAATATTATGAGGCTTTATTTGTGCTTTTATTATACTTAGAAGACCATAGTCATATTGAAATTTTCTAATTAATAATAGAAGTAAACTATCAGACCACTCTACTCTTTGAAAGTACTGTATCAAGATACAGATACAGATACAGCCTAGGAAGGCAGTCTGGTGTCAGAAGACTGTGAGGAACAGATCTGCCTCCACCTGCCCACAGGTGGGGACACTGTTCCTTACACCTTGAACTTCTCAACTGCAAAATGGAGGTCATAGCACCCAGTTCACAGGGATGTGAAAGCTTCTAGGGTAGGTTGTGGCACAGAATAGCCAATCGGCAAATGTCTGTTTATTCATTCAGAAAGTTTACTGCATGCTTCTTCTATGCCAGCACTTGTAAGGTATATGAGCACAGGAAAAGGAAATTGAAGGTTTCATGCTCCCCTCAAAGTGACTGCAACTCACAGAAGACAAAGGATCACACATTCAGAATGCACTATAGAAATTTTAGAGGAATTAGAAATATCAATTAAAACTTTAATAATTCTGCCGGGTATGGTGGCGCATGCCTTTAATCCTAGCACTTAGGAGGCAGAGGCAGGAGGATCTTGGGAGTTCAAGGCCAGCCTGGTCTACAGAATGAGTTCCAGGACAGCTGGGACTACAGAGAGACCCTGTCTCGAAAAAAAAAAAAAACTTTAATAATTCTAATGAACTAACAACTTCTATTTCAGAGTTTCTATTTTTCCAGCCTGTGGAAGGCTAACTTGCCAATCTGGGATTCCTCCAATTCTGTGGTGTAGGCTGAAAGGGAGTACACACTGGCCCAGGCGATGTTCTGCAGTCACTATCATCCACTTGATCTTCAGTAGCTGGTTCATGCAGGTCACTGCTCATTCTGTTCATGTTTCCTATCAAAGGTACCTTGAGTCCAGTTCTCTTTAAATAAAGTATCTTTTTCTTTTCACATACATGATAATATTCGATTGCTCTTATACCCCAGTAAGCCCATAAAAGCAGAACCACCTCGGTCTTTTTCCACTTCCAGGCCCCCTCCAGCTCAAGAACATCAACATCTCACCTGTGTATCTCACCAGGTTCAATGGAACCTCTACAAACTCCCTCAGGCCTATCCACCTGGATGCCTTTTCCCACCAATCTGGAAGCCTAAATTCCCAGGTGCTCAGATTCCATATACCTTTCAGTAAGCTCTGCCACACTCCTTCTCCCTGTCCTGAGATGGGAACCAGGCACAGAGCCTCAGTCCTTTGTCAGGAGCACAGTGTCTACTCACTGCTTGCTTATCTACACCAAGAGAAAACTCACTCTCTTCTGGACCATAAAGTTTCACAGGCCACAATTTCTCTCACCAGTTGCTTTAGCTAGGAAACTTACTAACCAAGAAAGACTGTGTCATTTCTTGCTTGCTATTAAAAAATATATATATATAGCACATGGCTGAACCTGGGGTAACTGATAAAATTGTAAGCTTTTATCCATCACGCAGTGCAGGGGTGTGCCAAGCAGACTGAAAGAGAGCAAGTACCTAGCTCCGGCTCAACAGAGAAGGCCTCACTACAGGCTGAGACTTTAGAATCACCCAGAATGAAACTCAGTAGCAGGGAGGGAAATAATCCTGTGCAGGAAGAACAGCACAGCAAAGTCTCATTGTTAGAAGAGTCAGCATTTAAATAAATCTCCCCAAATTGTCAAGGCAGTATAATCCAGGTCCCATTTTGAGAATAGAATAACATAATTATTGGGGCTGAAAAATACCCTAAGGATCAATTAATCTAATTCCTGAATGTAACAGATAAGAACAGTAAGGCTCAACCTTTTAAGCGAGGGCGCGTGCAAGCGCACGCGCGTGCGTGTGTGTGTGCACACACACACAGAGAGAGACAGAGAGAGAGAGAGAGAGAGAGAGTTCTACCTATATTCAGGAAATCCTGCTCTCAGTTTACCCTACTAAATATCTTTGAGCTGAGATGAGCATGAATTATATTTAACATTTGGAGCAAGCTTAGAGTTCTTCATGAAGGCTAATGGAAAATGGCTACTCTCTTAATAGTGGTACTGATGGTTTTAAAAAAGAAGGCCCTAGTTTCTAGAAAAATATTACAATAAGGGAATTTATGAAGCTTGTATTATATTCTGACATCTAAATATAATACAAGCTTATATTTATGAAGCTTGTATTATATTCTGATGTCTAAATATAATACAAGCTTCATAAATTCCTTTATTGTAATATTTTTCTAGAAACCAGAGCCTTTTTTTAAAATTTATTTTCGTATGGGTATGAATGTACTGTCTGCATGCAGGTTTGTGCACCCATGTCGTGCAATGCCGCGGAGGTCTGAAGAGGGTGTCGGATTCCCCTGGAACTGGATTAAAGACGGTTCTTAGTGGACATGTGGGTGCTGGGGATCAAACCCGGGTCCTCTGCAAGAGCAGTCGTCACTCTTAACCACTAGGCCATCTCTCCAGCCCCCAGAGCCTTCTTTTTTTAAAACCATCAGTACCACTATTAAATGTCAGAATGCTATACTTAGATTAGTTCATTTAATGCTCAGAACTTCTCACTAAGTTATGTACTGTTGTTTATATCCCTTTTTAAATATTTTTTAATTTTTTTATTTTTTATGTGTATGAGTGTACTGTCTGCATGTAGGTTGGTGCACCCTTGTTGTGCAATGCCACGGAGGTCAGAAGAGGGCGTCGGATTCCCCTGGAATTGGAGTTAAAGACGGTTCTCAGCCGCCATGTGGGTGCTGGGGATCGAACCCGGGCCCTCTGCAAGGGCCACTGAGCCATCTCTCCAGCCCCCAATTTATATCCCTTTTAGAGATGAGGATAGTGAATTACAAAGTGTTTAATAAATAATCTGGAATACCTGGCTAATACGTAGAAGCTGGGTAGTGGGTATTCAAACCCAAATATTCGTGTGTTCTTTTTTAATCACTACAATCTCATATTTCTCTACTTGTTATTGAGCCTGATAACAGAATTATAAAAATGCACAAATGCATAGTAGGGTTTTCATGCTGTATAGTTTGCCTTTTAAAAGAAACAGGAAAAAAGCACAAATATCTATTAATAGAGAGGAACTTGAATAAAATGGAGCATGTCCCAATTATCCTACTGTAAAAAGAATAGGATAAACCACTTTGTGCTGATATGGAACGATTGCTAAGAAAGAAAAACATGGTTAAGCTAAAAACAAAAATAATAGCCAACATGTGTATATTGTGATCCTAACTGGCTTTTCTCAGAGAGCTCTACATAAATAATAAATATGATTATATAAGAATTTTTGGAAAGGCACTATCAAAAAATTACATAGTTTCTCTAAGGTGAGGAGAGGAAATGGAAGACTGAGCTAAGGATGTGGGGCAGAATGAAATTCTTCTTGCACTGTGCACCTTTTGAAAAATGTTTACAATTATGCATGTGAAAATAAGATTAAGATTTCATCAGCTACGTATATTTCTGTAAAATTTTCAACTAAATTTTTAAGTCCTGAGAATGTTTCAACTTTAAAAATCATATAATTAATATATTTATTTAGAAGTTTTCAAATAATCAAATTACTGTTTGTAATTAACCCACAAAACAGCTCTTTAAAAAAAGTCTTCTTTTAAAAAAAAATGTTTTATTGAATATGTTTCAAAATCAAATAATAACAATAAAACTATATACACATAGTTGTCATTTAAGACAATTGTTATTTCTAAAGTTTCCTTAAACATTACATTATCAAATATTGGACTATTGTTCTTTAAAGAATTACAGAAGTAAGTTCTGAGGACTCTCTTCACAAAATCTTCATCAATCAATCAGTCAGTCAGTCACTATATAACTTTGTTACTATTTATTTATTTATTTATTTATTTATTTATTTATTTATTGGTCTTTTCGAGACAGGGTCTCCCTGTAGCCCTAGCTGTCCTGGAACTCACTCTGTAGACCAGGCTGGCCTTGAACTCACAAAGATCCGCCTGCCTCTGCCTCCCAAGTGCTAGGATTAAAGGCATGCGCCACCACGCCCGGCTGTTACCATTTTTTTTTAGTGTTTTATTGAAGTTTTGTGCATTTCATACATCATCTCTCAGTCCAGTTTAGACTCATTCCCCTTTCCGTGCCCCCAAAACCATCTGAGCTCATGCATTCTGCCATACATGTCTTGTATATTTTTCTCAGTCTTTTTAAAGTTTTTCTATGCAGAGGTTTATTGTTTGGGGCAGAAGTTTATTGTTTCAGTCAGTTTTTTGACTCAGTCCTTTTGTTGTTTATATTCCCTCCAATTTGTATTGCTCCAGAATATGCATATATATATACATATATATATATATGTATATGTTTATACACATATATATATACACATCACACACATACCAAAATTATGACATCTGAAAATAACTGTATATTAATTGCAAAACTTGTTTAGGAATTCACATTTTTCCCTTTAATTTTATATTACTCCAAAATATGCATACATACCCTCCACTTATATGCCCAAATTACAAAGTCTGAAAATAAGTGGTGGGTTAATTCTAGAGCCTGTTAAGGGATTTACATTATCACAGCACAGCTGCTTTCAGATAAAAAGCATTTTCTTTTTGGCAAAAGCATTTAAAATAAACCCCCTTCAAATGATTCAAGGATATACTGTGAAATTATTCATTATCTAATGTTGTATGTTAGAGTCTCATGGTTTACTTATTTTGCGTAACTAAAATTTTATAGCTTTTGTCAATAATTTCTATTTCCTGCTTCTACCATATAAAGGCATCCACATATAGCCTGCTTTATGTATGCTTTGTTATAAGAACACCAGATCCTTATTTAGTACATTGTTACTTCATTAGCATCAAATTCACAGCTAAGAGCTTGTACTTTATGCTTTGAACAAAGCTTATAAAACAGTGTGTTTTCTACTTGAAGCATGTTGCACTCCGGTACTCTAAGCAATGCTTTTCAACTCTGTGCTGTGGGAG
This sequence comes from Rhizomys pruinosus, assembly GCA_009823505.1. Classification (NCBI taxonomy): domain Eukaryota; kingdom Metazoa; phylum Chordata; class Mammalia; order Rodentia; family Spalacidae; genus Rhizomys; species Rhizomys pruinosus. The sequence goes on along the minus strand of VZQC01015218.1, from coordinate 4,027,462 downwards.
CATCATCTATCTATCCCAGCCTCTGATGTTCATGATTCTACTCTTAGATTTTTTTTTTTACAATCCTTACATATAGCAAATTTAGAAACTCTGAAATCAGGGCTGGAGAGATGGCCTAGCGGTTAAGAGCGCCGACTGCTCTTACAGAGGACCCGGGTTCGATCCCCAGCACCCACATGGCGGCGGAGAACCATCTGAAACTCCAATTCCAGGAGAACTCCAGTTCCAGGGGAATCCGAGACCCTCTTCTGACCTCTGTGGCGTTGCACGACACGGGTGCACAGACTTGCATGCAGACAGTACATTCATACACATACAGAAATAAATAAAATTAAAAAAAAAAAAAGAAAACTCTGAAATCAAACTATAGGTTAATTGCAAAACATATTTAAAGGTTCACAGTAGTTGTAAGCTGTAATAACAGGTAAAAAATATAACTTTACATTACTAAATTACATAGTGAGTTGAATATATTTTTATGTACTTAAAATTTGTTTTTTCTCATAAATCTTAGAACTGAGGAAAATACTTCAAGCTATATCTATAGCGATAACTGTCAATGTTATATTATCTTTACTGATCCACTTTGACATACATATAAGGATTTAATATTAGGAACCCCAAATGAGTTATAATATATATCATTTGTTTTTCTGAGACTGTGTTACCTCACTTAGCATAACAGCTTCCAGTTCCATCCATTTGTCTACAAATCCCATGATGTCGTCCTTCTTCACCGCTGTGTAGAATTTCATCGTATAAATGTACCACATCTTCATTATCCACTCATCAATTAAGGGATACCTGGGCAGCTTCCAGCTCTTCATTATTGTGAAAAGAGCAGCAATAAACATGGTTGTGCACGTATCTCTTATAGGATGAATCCTTTGGGCACATACCTAGGAGTGGTATAATTGGTCAATGGTAGGTTCATTTTTAAGTCTTTAAGGTCTCCACACTGCTTTCTATGGAGTTGCTGAGTTTCCAATCCACGAGCAGTAAATGAAGTATTCCTTTTTCTCACACCTCTCCAGCATCATTTGGTATTCGTTTGTTTGGTTGGCTTTTTTTTTTTTTTTTTATTTTACTTTTTGAGACAGAGTCTCCCTGCTGTCCCAGCTGGCCTGAACTCACTTTGTAAACCAGGCTGGCCTTGAATTCACAGAAATCCGCCTGCCTCTGCCACCTGAGTGCTAGGATTAAAGGCACATTGAGCTACCACTCCCAGCTTCATTTGTTTTCTTGATCATAGCCAATCTTATGTGGTAAGATAAAATCTTAAAGTGGTTTGATTTGCATTTCCTTATTACTAACAGTTGAACCTTTTTAAAAATTTATTTATTTATTTATTTATTTTTATTATATTATTATTATTTTTCTTTTTTTTTGGTCTTTTCGAGACGGGTTCCCCTGTAGCCCCAGCGTTGTCGGAACCACTCTGTAGACCAGGCTGGCCTGAACTCACAAAGATCACGCCTGCCTCTGCCTCCTCAAGTGTAGGATTAAAGCCGTGTGCCACCACTCCCGCTTATTTATTTTTATGTGTTGAATGTACTGTCTTGCATGTAGGTTTGTGCAACCCCTGTCATGCAAAGCCACGGCAGTCAGAAGAGGTGTTGGATTCCCCTGGAACTGGAGTTAAAGGGTGTTCTTAGCTGCCATGTGGGTGCTGGGGATCGAACCCAGGTCTTGCAAGAGCAATCGGCACTCTTAACTGCTGAGCCCCATCTCCCATGCCCCTGTTAAACACTTTTTAAGATGTTTCTGAACCATCTTAACTTCTTCTTTTGAGAAGTCTCTGTCTAGATTTTTAGCCCACTTTTAACTTGGATCATTTGTTTTCTTGTCCTTTGTTTTTTTTTAGTATTTGATATACTATGGAAGTTAAACTCTCTCAGATATGTCAACTGGTGAAGACTTCCGCCCACTTTCTGGGTTTTCTCTTCTTTAGTAGTTTCTTTTGCTGGTACTGAAGCTTTTAGTTTAATGAGGTCCCACTTGTCGATTGTTTGACTTAATTCCTACACAATTGCTATCGTGATTTAAAAAGTCTTTTCCTACACCTTATTTATTTAGGTTACTGCCAATATTTTCTCTAAATTTTCAGAGTTTCAGGTTTCACACGAGGTCTTTAATCCATTAGAACTGACTTTTGTATAAGGTGAAAGGTAGGGTTTAATTTCATTTTTCTACAGAAGGTGATCCAGATTTACCACCACCATTTGCTAAATGGCTACCTTTTCTCCAATGAATGATTTTTTAGCTCTTTGTCAATATCAGGTGGCTGAAATTGTAATTACTCAAGTTTGTGGTCTTCAATTTTTTCCATTGATCTAAGGGTCTATTTTTATGCCAGTACATGCTGTTTTTATAACTATAGCTCTATAGAATTGAAATCTGGTATAGGAATCCCCCCTAAACATTTTTCTTTTGCTCAGGGATGCTTTGGCTATCTGGGTCTTTGGTTTTTCATATCATTCTTAGGATTAAAATTTTTTTCTAATTTCTGTGAAAAGTCATGGGGATTTGAGTGGGTTGCATGATCTATATATTAATTGGGTAGGATGGTCTCCTTCAAGAGTAATAAATATTTTTGCTGGATAAAGTATCTGGGTTGACATTGATAGTCATTAGAACTGGGAATACTTTGGTTACATTCTTCTGCTTTCATACTTTGCATTGAAACATCAGCTGTAATCTGTCTGGGTTTTCCTTTTATGTGGAATGATTTTCTTCTGCAGGGCTTTCAGTATTCTCTCTTTGTTTTGAACATCTAGAATTTTTACTATGTATGGCTTGGGGATTCCTTTTCTGGTTGTCTATTTGGTATTCTGTGTGCTTTCTTGTATTTGTATGGGTATGTATTTCCTTTAAGTTTGGGAAAATTTTTTTCTACAATCCTATTGAAGTCTGATCAATATTGTTCCTAAAAAAAAAATACTGTTATCCTGGGATTCTTCTCCTTACTCTATCTATACCTATGATGTGTAGGTTTGGTCTTTTCATGGTGTTCCACAGTTCCTGGTTATTCCATTCTTGTGGGTTTTGTTTAATTTTTCATAATCTTTGCTTGAGTGATCCCTGTTCTTCCATGTTTTCTTCTAGTCTTGATATTCTATTTTCATTCACCAATTCTGTTATTGATGCATTTCTCATCCTTTCAAATGGCTTTTGAATGTTCACTTCCTTTTTCATTTCAGTCTGAGTTTTTTCTTCAGTGTTTCTTATATCTTTTGTGAATTCATTCAAAGTTTATCCTAATCCTATTTTTATTTTAATTTATTTGTGTGTGTGTTCTTTAATTCTTATGAATTCTTTGATCATGTTTTATTATTGTTCTTTTAAGATCTGTGTCCCTCAGTTACATCTAGAGGTCTTCATTATAGGAGTCTCTACAGAGACTGGTAGCATTGTGTGAGGACTTATTACTTGGGTTTTTCTATTATTGTTTTTTTCGTTGTGATTTTGGCATTGGATTCTTTTGTTGTTTGTAATTCTAGTATGAAGCTCAAGTGTTTCTTTGTGAATTGAAGACGACTTTGCTGTATTCTTCAGGTGTCTTTGCTGTCTTCTTATTTGTATGCAAGGGTGATAGGTCTAGGCTGAAGAGACCAGCTATCCCTCACCAGCCAGTCAGAAGTTCCTCCAGAGGCCTAAAACAGGCAACAATCAGGCAGCGCTTGAACTCCGCACCATGTGGGGTCCACCCACCAGTTTCCTCCGGGTGCTGTAAATGTCTGATCTGGGTCAGGGAGGGCAGGCTAGCCTGGAGCTGAGAGAGGGGGCCCCAGGTGCTTCCCCTCTGGTGGATAGGGAGTCCATAATATCACTGCTGCTGTGCAGTTGAGGACTCTCACCACTGACCAGAGGCCAACATACTTACTGGGAGAGATGTATGCACAGAACCACCACATGGGGTTTACCAGCTCTCCAGGGCTGGTTCCCATCATCTGTATCTGGGTCCAGAGGCAGGGAAGCCTAGCTTCCAGCCGGCTGAAGGGTCCCACGTATTCCCTATGTATTGCACTGCTGCCGCCTCCAGATGCCTACAAGTCATGCCTGCTGGTCACGTCTGCCATTTCCAGAGGCCTGCGGGCCATCTCCGCTGCTTCCTCATGCCTGCAAATAGCCTACGCAGCCTACTGACACCTACAGGTCACCTCCTCCGCATCCCAATGCCTGCAGGAGCCCAACACTTCTCTCCCTGACTCCACCTCCACCATTCCGGCTGTGCCTGCCACCCTGGAAGCCACCATCTTGGATTCTTCTTAACTCCTTGCCAAGATATTGATTTATTTCTGATTCATCAGAAAAAACAAATTTAAAGAAAAAACAGTCTTCTTAACTCCTTGCCAAGATAAGATATTGATTCATTTCTGACTCATCAGAGAAACAAATAAATAATAGCTCAATTGTGTAGCTAACCCCCCTAAGCCTCCAGTTTGTACATGGGAGCCCCAGGCAAGGAGTGTGGGCATTGAAATGAAGAAGTTGGTTACATAAGAGGTTGTTCCGAGTGTTCTGCAATAGAAAGGCCCATCTCCTTCCCTCTTGTTTACTGCTCAAGATAGGAACTAACAGCTAAGAATGCATGAGTTACAAAACGATACCACTCCTATCCATAAAATGAATTCTCAAACCCCAACATATACCACATATCTCCATCTCTACTCAAAAATAAATCATGCTAAGGTTTGATTTGGCATTCAATTCTTCAGCTACAGTCATTCAACCTCTTCTTTTCTTTTTTAATTTCCTCTTTTATTGTTATTAAACCTCTTTCTAAATAACATCATTTTTCAATCAAATCCAGAGTCACCTCCCCCTCCATGCCTCCCACACCCACTGAGTCTGCATTCTACCACACATGTCCTGAATCTTTTTTTCTACTTCTTCCAGAGGTTTTTTTTTCCAGTTCTTTTGCATTGGCTGTCCTCCCCAACCTGCATTGCTTCAATATATATACATATATATATATGTATATATATATGTATATATATATATATAATATATATACATATATATATATAACATCCATACATACCCATATCACCTGAATTGGAGGATTTTTTTTTTTTTTTTTTTTTTTTCCTTAAGGAAGTGCTGGAAAGTTCCTCCTTGCAAGCCCAAACAATGAATCAATCTTGCCCTTGTGCTCCACACTGGGTCCTGCCTCCCATGGTCCCTAATGAAGTCCATTAAGCACGCATCCTGTCTTGATCCTTGCACTGCCCATGATACAGCCCAGGTAGTCCAACAATGGCAGTCTATACTCTGACGAGGCTGAAATCCTTAGCTACTTAGCCCACAGGCTGGGTATCTCTAGTAGTCCCCATCTGGCATTGAAGGTTTGGGGATTCTTGGAAGACATGAATCTTCAGTCCATATTGGAGGTTAAAAAGCGTGTTCTCATGTCTTTGAAGGATGGCAAACAGTGGCGCCACAGAGCAATGCACTTGCCAGTAAGAATTGAAGGCAGGCAAACAATAGTGTCTCTCTTTTCTCTTACTAAGATCTCAAGTTTTATATCTGAAGTATAATTCTCCTGGTCTTACTGATTTTATTTCTGTTATTAGCTTTCCATTTGGATGCTTAAAGCCAAACAGTTAGCCACAGATAATAAAGGTTTTTGTTTTCTAAGGTCAGTTGAGGTCTGGTCTTCAGGGATCACTTGGGTTTGTTTGGTTTTTTTTTTTTTTTTTTTTTTTTTTTTTTTTTTTTTTTTTTTTTTTGAGGGGGGGTGGAGTCCCTGGCTCCTTTTGGCTTTTTCATTTACCAGTTCCATCTACTCGAGGCAAAATCAGATTTTGCTATCCCAGGCTTCCCCTTTTTGAAGCATGAACAGACTTTCCTCTTTATAGACTGACATGGTTGAAGTCCCATAGTGGATCTCTAAGACCTCCCTGCAAGGAAGACTGGTGAATCACATTTGCAGGACATTCCAAGAGATGCCCCCATGCATATGTCCCTAAAGACTTGGTTGACCTTGAGGGCAAGGAAAAGTTATCCTTAGGTCCCTCGGCCAAATTGTATGGGCATTAAATATGGTGGTAAGCACCCAGAGAGGCTAAGTTACACCAGCCTGATCATTGCACCTATAAATTGTGTATCATTTTGAAAACAAATGTAATGTTATTTCATATCATATTTCTTGATTTGCATTTTCCATTTATTAATTTTATATTACTCTAAAAGATGCATAGATACCCTCCTCATATAGCAAAAATCTAAGTTCTGAAATAATGGTGGTAGTTCTAGAACCTGTCTAGGGATTCACAATATAAGAGCACAGTTGTTTTCAGATCACAAGGCTATAACATTAATGTTGTCAGTTTGCCTTACAACAGGTACTTGGCACTGCACCACAGATGAGGGATACATTCTTTTTTTTTTCTGGGACTGTTAACTTCTGATTAAACATAAAATCTTCTAGTTCATCCATTTTGTCTGCAAATTTCATGATGTCATCTTTCTTTTTTTTTTTTTTTTAACTATATTTTATTGTCTTAGAAGATAAGGTCTGAGGTTTCCCAGGATGCTGGTCTGTTTGCTCAAGCCGGTGATCCTTTCATTTCAGCATGTCATGCAGCTGGTCTACAGGATGCAACACGGTACTGCCAGTGCTACATATATATTTTGCTTGTGGCATACTGGAGTTTTTCTTCTAAAGAAAAATGTTCTCGTCATGAAAAATGCTTTAATAAATCTTCTTTGTAGGTGGCACTCAACCTAGAACCACTTCCTGAAAGCCAGGATTGTAGACTCCATTCTGGAACTGGGGGCCTGGTGGCACCTGAACATTGTAGGTCGGTCTGACTCTGCTGGAGAAGTATCTGTACATCTCTGATGAATTTTCAGTCATGCTGAGATCTCTGGATGAGAGATGTATTCTTTCTTTACGCTGCTATGAATTCCATTGTGTAATGTACCCACATTTTCTCTATTTCACTCGTCGGTTGGGGGCATTTGGTTGGTTCCAGCTCTTTGTATATTATGAAGAGAGCTGCATAAACATGGTTGTATGTATCTCTGCGGTAGGATATATATATATATATAGTATATATATATATATATATTATCCCAGGAGTGGTATGAGCTGGGTCAGGTGGTAGGCTCATTTTGAGTCTTTTAAGGGTTCTCAAACTGCTTTGCACAGTGATTGTACAGTTTGCATTCCCACCGCAGTGGTTGAGTGTTCCCCCTTCTCCACAACCTCTCCAGCAATTGATATCATTTGTTTTCTTGATCCTAGCCAAGCCTTTCAGAGTGAGATGGATCTTAAAGTTCGACCTCTTCTTTTCTATTTGTTCCATTTTGTTTCACAGCTATGAATTAGAATCAAGTTTCCCTTTGGTTAAAGCAGGAGTCATGTGGGGAGAAGGGAAGTGCTACGGACGATGTCTGTGTCCCGCTATCCAAATCCACATTTTGTTGCTCTAAAGCCCCACAAGGTGATGATATTTGAAAACAAGACCTTTGAAATATAATCAGAGCTATGAGGTCATGAAGATATACCCTTCAAGGACAGAATTAGAGAGTAACCTTGTAAATCAAGAAAGCCTTCTCTCTTCTCTCATCTTNGGTACATAGGGAGGTCAGAGATTGCTGTTGGGTGTCGTCTATTGCTTTGCTTTATTTATTTATTTATTTTATTTATTTTATTTATTTATTTATTTCTTATTTTGTGACCCAGAGCTCACAGATTGGCTAGTCTCTGGCCAGCAGGCCCAGGGATCTCTGTGTCTTTACCTCCCTCCTCTGCCAAAGTAAACATGTTCAAACATGCCAAAGAAACAGAACTAAAGAGGTTTAGGGCATTATTCAGAAATATGCATCAAGTTGGGGTTCCACCTGTGCCTGCCTCATTTCAAAACCTGCTCTTTGCACTGAATCACACTACCTTAAAACCCCAGACTAGTAGACAAAACAGTACTGTAAATAAATAACTCAGGAATGAAGCCAGTGCTCCAATCTAGGATCTATGAGGCACCGATGATGTTGAGTGAATTCCAAAGGAGGATTGAGGGAAGGACATACATGTACAGTGTTCTGATGCTCGGGGGCCTTGGGAGGTATTGGCAGGTAAATAAGTCAACACTAGCTATATGAATGAAACCGAGGGGGGCTGAGGAGGTGGCCTAGCGGTTAAGACGCCTACTGCTCTTTTGCATAGAGAACCCGGGTTTGCTCCCCAGCACCCCACATGGCGGCTGCGAACCGTCTGTAAATCCTCCAATTCTAGGAGACCTCAAGTTCCAGGGGAAATCCGACAACTCTTCTGACCTCCGTGGCATTGCAACGACACGGGGCACAAAACCTACATGCAGGACAGTACATTCTACAACATAAAGACAAAAAAAAAAACAAAAAAAAAACGAAAAGGAGAAAAGTTATCCTGTATTCTACCATACATCCAGAAGATAAAGCTTAGAAACCGATTTTGAGAAAATGTGCCAACTTAGGCATCAGGGCTCTTAACTGAAAGTAAGAGAACACTGTCAGCTAATTGAAGCAGAAATGGAACTGCGGAAAGATGTTTCATAGGTTATAGGCTTTCCAGGAGAGCAGAAAAGTCAGCTCTTGAGACCACACAGCAAAGACCCCATCTCCAAACCACACCATAGAATTCCTCTAGTTAAACTGCTGGGGTATGCATGCCACATGAAAGACGACCACTGATAGCCAGGCAGCCTTCTCCAAACTACACATCTCTTTCTCCAACTGTAAGAAAACTTGTCAAGTTTTCACATGACAAGCCCTCACCTTGAGTGGTTCATTGTATGAAAACTTTGAATATACATTGCATGTTTGGTAGGTGCTGGGTAGCCACAAGATGCCTATTCCAGATGGCAAGAGAATGTGTAGAATCAAAACTGATTGCAAAGTTTCTTATTTAACAAGTGGGCGATTAGAGATACCATGGGCAAGATATAGGGAAAGGGAAAAAAGAACTAGATTCATGGAAGTAGAAAAATTAGTTTTTGAATACATTGATTTTAAGATATATGCAAACAGAGTGCAGATAGTTATACAATACGCCATTATTTATGTTCCTGGTTCAAGACAAGAGGTAGGACTAGGGATGGGGATAAATGAAGTTAGGCAGGAAGCCTGGGAAATACCTGCCCCTGGTAGAAGAGAAAGAATATCTACTCAAAGATTTTGTGGAGAGCCAGTTGGGGAGGTAGAAGGAGAATTTCGAGTTCCATGGAAATAAAATGTGTAAAAAAGCAGGTGGTAATGAGAGAATATACTGCCCAGAGGGAGGAGATAGAAAAGGACTAAGGGTCACTGGATTTCTTGGAATTGCTTTGGTGCTATGCGGAAGTGCTTTTGCGTCAGGCCAGGATTCTATCCACTTAGGGTCAACAGTGGTGTGCTCTGGATCTCTCCTCAGAACCCACTCAACATTTGCTCTTTTTCTTCACCCAGTACTCAACGTTCTTTGATTCTTCCTGTGCTCTTTAGGCCCATTTCATGCTTCATTTCTTAAAGCAAACTGATCCCCAAACAAGCACCCCATTTTAACCTCAGTCTCCAGCTCTATATCTTTCTGTTTGGCTGTTCCTCATTAGGATGGAAAAGTTTTGAGTAAGGAGATTAGTCAAACAATTCCATTATGTGAAATTTGAGAGATAATTTATGGACTTAGTTATTTACTCTCCTTATCTTGTTTACATATTTTTGATTCTTAACTTGACCTTTTTTAGAGCAAAATGGTGGATAAACTGGTAGAAAGTTAGAAAATAAACCAGATTCCTCTTCTTTCAGGCTGCGGAACCGGTGAAATGAAAGCTTATCCCCAGAATGTGCTCTGCCAGGAAGAAAAGCTGCACTGCAGTGGGCACCTGGATTTCCCTTCCTACTTGTTTGCTTTGGTCTTAAAGAATGTGAGGAATTCCTGCTGTAGAAATTTTCCCCTGGCTCTCGCTTTCCCTTTTCTAATATAGGCTCATCTTTATTTTTAGTTCTATGTTTGTATATATGTCTCTTAACTCTAAGCAGTAGTTGCATTCATCAATGATCAGCTCTGAAAAATCAAGCCAGGTAAAAAATGAAATGTCAGATTTTATAAATTCCACAATAGTTTCATCTGCTTTTAAAGATATATATCTTCCCACTAGTATTTCTTGGCACCATCTGTTACTTTTTCTTATTAGATGCAGATATTTTGAGTTAGATGTCATTCTAGAAATCATGCAATCCCTCCCACCTTAGAAATGAAGAAATATAGAAATGAAGAAATATATACACAGAGATGTGCCTGCTTGTCAGTAGTTTGTGTGGTGTGTGTGTGTTTGTGTGTCCAATAAAGGGTGTGGTAGTGGCCCATACATGTGGAAGCCAGAGCAAGATGCCAAGTCTCTTCCTCTATCACTCTCCGCCTTATGGCCTTGAGCCAGTGTTCCTCACTGAACCAGAAACTCACTATTTCAGCTAATCTGATGACCAACAAGTTCTTGTGATTACCTCTGTCCATCTGTCCCTGTGCCCACAATCTCTTTTCTCCTCTTCTTTTTTTCTTCCTTTTTTTTTCTCTTTTCCCCCTATGGCTGGGATTACAGGCCTGCTTAGGTGCCCACCATTTTGCATGGTTGGTGGAGATTCAAAACCTCCGCATCCTCATCTTACCCCACAGAGCTAACTCTTCCAGCCCTGTATAGTTAAGTTTTTGAGTGAGAAAGCACCCAATCTCAATTTTCCAGATTTCCAGTTCAGCTTTTGCTCTACATCCACAAACTGCCAAGAGAATAAAATCAATTCTCTTCAACGTGAACTAAAGAAAAATTATGGAAAAATAAGAAGAAATAGAGTTTTCAGAGTATTGAGTTTTACTGAGCAAAAGGAGAAGACTGAGATCTATGTGAAGGAAAGAGGCAGAGGAATACAGCATTCTAGAAGGACAGCTTTTGAGCCTGCTGCCAGATTGCTTTATTCCCTGGGCATGTGCCTGCATGTTTGTTCCATGGGTTAAATGATCCCTTTAAGGTGAATGCAATGCTGGCTCATTTCTCTGTGAATAAAAATTTTATAAGGATTTTTTTCCCTCTCAGAGTTTGTCATATTAACTCTACTCTCTACTTGACTTGAGCATCTGTGTTGAAAACAGGCAATGAGAAAATGGCACTCATCTTATTTCTCTAATTGGCACCCATGCCTTCTTGTCTTTGGAGAAGTGGGCATTGTCTGTACTCTGCCTCCTGTTCCACTCCTTGAATGAATGCCTAGGGTCTGCCCAGACACCTACCAGTTCAGGATGACTTCCTTTTCACGATAGGCCAGCGGTTGTACCAGGAGCTTTTTTTCAGGTTAGCAACCACAAGTTTAGACCACAAAGGCAACAGCCGAGAAGATACATTGTTAAAGGAACAAGTCCAGTTATGTCAAAAACTTTCTTTTGAAAAAACAGTTTCGTCCTCCCATTCTTTCATACCCTAACTAAGCATATTTCTCAAAACAATATCTGATGAGGTCATAAATAACAAGTGAAAGCACATGCCCCTCTCCCTACCTCCAGGCAGCAAAAGCAAATATCAGAAGGCAGAAGGGATGACATTTATAATTTACCATTGGAATTAAGACATATTTCTTGATAACCTTAAGGGCTTATTTTAGTATGGGCTTCCAAGTTCTGGTGTCAGTAAATAAAAGGCAGTAATCAAAGTGAACATTTCAGTGAGGGAAACAGCTTTGGAGCCTTTCTTACAGTGACAGGCTGCTGCACTTAAGTAATTAATAGCTACAGAATTTAGGGCAGAGATTTAGGAAAGCAGCCTCTAGTTGAATGCTGTACCACATCACAAGAATCTTCTGTGTCATAACTATTCACAGAATCATTTTAAACAAAACAAAAATAATAAATATCCAGTCTAATAATTGATATTGGTTGTGTTTTGCTTAGTTGGTCATTTTCTCCCTTCTTTACATAGACTTCTAGAAATCCCAAATATCCATGAAACTATAATACTTACTTACCATATATATGCATACATTCTTAAAATTAACTCATATTGAATTTCTTCAAAGATGCACATTTTATGCAAGATTTCTAGTTTTTATGTTCATTTTATAATAGTTATATCCAGAAAATTTTATGTCATGCTATTTTCATGTAATATTTTCTTAATGTTAAAGATTAATCATGTTTAAAATTTTTTTTATTCTTTGCAATTTCATACAATATATTGTGATAAAGATTCAGATGCCTTCGCCTTTCATCCCCAACCCTCTACCCTCCACCACTTTCATGTCCTTTATCATTCTTCTTTTTTAAAACGCCTCTGGGTTCTAATTTGTCCCCCAAACGCTCTTGGGTGTGAATCTATCGTTCGGAGCCTGGTCATTCTACCAGGTGAATGGACTCTCCCTTTTCTAGCAGCTGTCTGTTTCCCATGGTCCACGCTCAGCTAGGGCTGGGCTTTCTTGCCCACTTCCCTTCCATGTCTTGCTCAGGTCTTATTCATGCTGTCACAAGTGCTGTGGGTTCATGAGAGTGCCCTGTGATTCCAGATAACCCATGGTTTCCTGTGCTCACTTCTGTCTCTACACTCTTTATGCCCCCTTTCTCCAATGATCCCCGAGCCTTGGCGAGGAGAGGTGTGATATAGGTGTTCCCATTTAGGGTCTGAGCATACTGACGTCTCTTATCTTGATCATTTGATCCAGTGTGGGTCCATATATTGTACCTGCTACAAGAAGAAGCTTCGCTGATGAGAGTTGAAAGACATACTAATCTGTGAGTATAATGAATGACAAGTCATTAGGAGTCAGTTCAATGCTATGTCTATTTAGAGAATGATAGCAGTAGGTTCTCCCCTATAACCTGGGACTTGTAATAGCCACAGGTTCTTAATTTCTCATGTTTTTAGGTTGTATTAATAACTGCTGTTTTAGGGGCTGGAAGAGATTGGCTCAGCAGTTAAGAAGCACTGACTGCTCTTAAGAGGAACTGGGTTCGATTTCCAGCACCCACATGGTGGCTAAATATATAATTAAAAACTATTAAAAAAACTATATGTGGACAGTACACTATAATTGTTATATATGATATTAATCTATATTTTGGGGTGCTGGAGAGATGGCTCAGCAGTTGAAAGTCACTTGCAGTCTTACAGATGACCTGGGTTCAATTCCCAGTTACCCACATGCGGATAAGAACCGTCTTTAACTCCATTTCTAGGGGATCCGATGCCCTCTTCTGACTTCCGTAGCATTGCACAACACGTGTGCACTACAATGCCATTCAAGCAGTACACTCATAAACATACGAAGTTAACTAAAAAATGCTGTTTTTAAATTAGAGCACTATTTTACAGTATATATTGTAAATTGCTAACTTCCACCTTTGGTCACTTAGCTTTCAATTTACTATTACATTATCGAAATATAGATGTATTTTTAAAAAAATTAATTATTTTTTTAATGTTTTTTTTTTTAATTTTTTTTATGTGTATGAATGTACTGTTTGCATGTATGTTTGTACACCATGTACGTGACAGTGCCGGGAGGTCGAAGAGGGTGTCTGATCCCTGGAACTGGAGTTAAAGACAAGTTCTCAGCCACCATGGGACTGTTGGGAACTGAACCCATGTCCTCTGTAAGAGCAGTCGGTTGCTCTTAACCACTAGGCTATCTCTCCATGCCCTTATTTATTTTATGTATATGAGTGTTATTCTGCCTGTATGTAAGTGTACCTTGTGTCCAATTCCTTATAGTACAGAGAGGGCATCAGATCCCCTGGAATGGGAGGAGGATGGCTGTAGCCGCCCAGTTGTGGTTGGTGTGCTGCTTTTTATGCTGGGAATGGAAAAAGGAAATGGAATGGAACTGGGTTCTCTGTAAGAGCTGCAAGTGCCTTCAAATGCTGAGCCATCTCTCCCGGCCCCAAATTATATGTATATTTATACATAACATTATATTGTTACTGTCACAATAACAGTTTTTAATTATATAGTTTAAACAATTCTAGTATTTAATTGAAACTCTTTTCTCCTAAGTAATATCCCCAGAAGCGGTATGACGCTAAATATAACATTTTATTGGTTTTTACTGTATCCTGACATGCGGTTCTTTCAAAAATTTTTATGGCTCGGTGTAGTGGCACATGGTTCATGCGTTTAATCCTAGCACTCTGGAGGGTGGAGACAGGCCAAGCTGTGTGAGATCAAGCCAACCTGGACTTTACATGCTTGAGTTTCAAGTCAGCTGAGGCTACAGTCTCAAATTTTTTATTACATTATTTTTTCTTTTTATTCATGGTGTGTGTGTGTGTGGTGGTGTGGTTGTCTGTTTTTGAATCCAGGTCATCAGGCTTTTTACTGTCAAGCCATCTCAGCACTTTGCTTTTCTTTTTTTTTAATTTATTTATTTCTTGTATGTGTCGATGCAGGTTTGTGCGCCCTTGTCGTGCAATGGCCGCGGAGGTCAGGGGGAGGGTGTCGGATTCCGGCCCCTGGAAACTGAGTTCTCCTGGAATGGAGTTTCAGACGGTGCTCGGCGCCATGTGGCTGCTGGAGATCGAATCCGGTCTCTGTAAGAGCGGTCGGCGCTTAACCGCTAGGCTATCTCTCCAGCCCCAACATTATGATTTTCTAAAGCCCATATCACATTAAACTCTGCAACTCTGACTTCTGGTAGGGATTATGTGCACTAAAAATATGTAAAACTAGGTATATGGGTTGAAAATGCAAGTGCTGGGCTGGAGAGGATCGCCTAGCGGATTAGAGCGCCGTGGATGCTCTTAGCCAAGAAGACCGGGTTCGATCCCCAGCACCCACATGGCGGCTGAGAACCGTCTGTAACTCCAATTCCAGGAGAACTCCAGTTCCAGGGGAATCCGACGCCCTCTTCTGACTTCGCTGGCATTGCACGACACGGGTACACAAACTCGCATGCAGGCAATACATTCACACACAATAAATTAAAAAAAAAAAAAAGAAAATGCAAGTTGCTGTTACGATCCTACCAAACACAGTGGCTTAGCAATTGCATATAATGGCAGGTGTACCTAACCTTTTGACACTGGACATGATGTCATCTATCAAGCTCATATTTGAGAACTTTACCGACTCGTGTTGGCCTGTGCTCATAGCTATGTTCAGCCAGATGTGACTCCATGGCGTGGGATGGGATCGGGGGGGCAGGGGCATGCTGCTAGAATGTGATCATTTAACCTGGTAATTACATGGCTGACTGGGAGCTGTAGCTTATTGCCATCCTAAATTATGAGAGAGTATTTGCCACATATTGCTACCCAAGCGAGTATTAAATCAGCAAAAAAGTTGTTTTCTGAGACAGGGGTCTCCCTAAAAGCTCAGCTGGGCCTGGAGCTTCATTACAGACGACTCAGGTTGGTCTGATCTTACGAGATCTGCCTGCCTCTACCTCTCAAGTCAATCCTGAAATTAAAGGCATGTGCCATTATCCAAGCCATTGGCAATTTTTAAACTGATAGTTATTAATCTAATTCATACTGTTGTGATGTTAGAAAAACAAAAAAAAAAAAAATATATATTATAACTACAACCATTATTACAATTGGGAACATTACCTTCTTTCACAATATTATTTATATTGGGTATTCTTGATATTTTACTTTAATTTAATTTCATTTAGTTTGTTCAGAATACACATCTTTATTTGTAGATTTTGTTTTATTGCAGTGCTAGTATTTATCTGTTTTTCTATATTTATTGTGCATGGACTTGGCCTTGTGACATATGATCAGCAGCCAGAGTATCTTTAGGCCAGAAATCATTAGAAAAAAAAATTCTTTCTTAGATGAGATTTATCTGAAACCTTCTAATTACAGATCTAGGGAGGGAAAAAGAGAGGGGCAGAAGGAGAAGGGAAGTGAGAGAAGAGAGAAGGCTTTCTTGATTTACAAGGTTACTCTCTAATTCTGTCCTTGAAGGGTATATCTTCATGACCTCATAGCTCTGATTATATTTCAAAGGTCTTGTTTTCAAATATCATCACCTTGTGGGGCTTTAGAGCAACAAAATGTGGATTTGGATAGCGGGACACAGACATCGTCCGTAGCACTTCCCTTCTCCCCACATGACTCCTGCTTTAACCAAAGGGAAACTTGATTCTAATTCATAGCTGTGAAACAAAATGGAACAAATAGAAAAGAAGAGGTCGAACTTTAAGATACCATCTCACTCTGATAAGGCTGGCTAGGATCAAGAAAACAAATGATATCAATTGCTGGAGAGGTTGTGGGAAAGGGGAACACTCATCACTGCTGGTGGGAATGCAAACTGTACAATCACTGTGAAAGCAGTGTGAGAACCCTTAAAAAGACTCAAAATGGCCTACCACCTACCCAGCTATACCACCCTGGGATATATATATATATATATATATACTATATATATCTATTATCCTACCGCAGGAGTACATACAACCATGTTTATTGCAGCTCTCTTCAATAATAGCAAAGAGCTGGAACCAACCCAAATGCCCCTCAACCGACGAGTGAATAGAGAAATGTGTGGTACATCTACACAATGGAATTCAATGCAGCAGTAAAGAAAGATGACATCTCTCATCCAGAGATCTCAGCTTGACTGAAAATTCATCAGAGATGTACAGATACTTCTCCAGCAGAGTCAGACCGACCTACAATGTTCAGGTGCCACCAGGCCCCCAGTTCCAGAATGGAGTCTCCAATCCTGGCTTTCCGGAAGTGGTTCTAGGTTGAGTGCCACCTACAAAGGAAGAGTTTATTAAAGCATTTTTTCATGACGAGAACATTTTTCTTTAGAAGAAAAACTCCAGTATGCACAAGCAAATTAATATGTACACTGGAGGTACGTGTTGCATCCTGTAGACCAGCTGCATGACATGCTGAAATGAAAGGATCACCGGCTTGAGCACAGACCCATCCTGGGAAACCTCAGCCTTATCTTCTAGCAATAAAATATGTTTTAAAAAAAAAAAAAAAAGAAAGATGACTCATGAAATTTGCCGACAAATGGATGGAACTAGAAGATTTTATGTTAAGTCAAGTAACATAGTCCCAGAAAAATGAAAAGAATGCTATCCCTCATCTGTGGATGCTAGTGCCAAGTACCTAGTTGTAAGGCAAACTGAGCAACATTAATGTTATAGGCCTTGTGATCTGAAAACAACTGTGCTCTTATATTGTGAATCCCTAGACAGGTTCTAGAACTAACCAACCATTTATTTTCAGAACTTAGATTTTTGCTATATGACGGAGGGTATCTATGCATCTTTTAGAGTAATATAAAATTAAAATGGAAAATGCAAATCAAGAATATGATATGGAAATATAACATACAGTTGTTTTTCAAAATGATACAATTTGTATGGTGCAATGATCAGGCTGGTGTAACTTTGCCTCTCTGGGTTCTTACCACCCATATTTAATGCCCATACCAATTTGGCCGAGGGACCTAAGGGCTAACTTTTTCCTTGCCCTCAGGTCAACCAAGTCTTGGGGACTATGCATGGGGGCTCTCTTGAAATGTCCTGCAATGTGATTCACCAGTCTTCCTGTGCAGGGAGGTCTTAGAGATCCCCTAATGGGACTTCAAGCCCATTCTGTCTATGAGGAGTCTGTTCATGCTTACAGGGAAGCCTGGACCGCAACTCTGATTTTGTCCTCGCGTGATGGGAACTGGTTGCCGCCAGGAGCCCGGGACTCCACCCCCCCCTCCAAAAAAACAAAAAAAAAAAACCAAACCCAAACCCAAGTGATCCCTGAAGCCAGCCCTCCCCTGCCTTAGACAAAACCGTGTATCTGTGCTACTGGTGGCTTTAAGCACTCCACCTGGAGTCATCACGAATAATTCAGTAGACCCGGATTATACTTCAGTTATAAACTTGAGATCTTAGTAAGAGAAAAGAGAGAGCACTATTGTTTGCCTGCTTCAATTCTTACTGGCAAGTGCATTTGCTCTGTGGCTGCCACTGCTTTTGCCATCCTTCAAAGACATGAGACACAGCTTTTTAACCCTCCATATGGACTGAAGACTCTGTCTCTCCAAGAATCTTCAAACCTTCAATGCCAGATGGGGACTACTGAGATACCCAGCTGTGGGCTAAGTAGCTAAGGATTTCAGCCTCTTCAGAGTATAGACTGCCATTGTTGGACTACCTGGGCTGTACATGAAGGCCAGTGCAAGGTGATCAAGACAGGTGGCGTGCTTATGGACTCATTCGGCAGACCCTGGGAGGGAGGGACCCAGTGGGGAGCACAAGGGCAAGATTGATCCATGTTTGGGCTTCCAAGGAGGAAACCCAGCACTCCTTAGGAAAAAACATGACATTCTTTAGGAAAAAAAATCCTCCAATTCAGGTGATATGGGTATGTATATGTATTGATATATCTTATATATTTATATACTTATATAATATATATCATTATACTATACATATATAATATGTATCTATATATTGAAGCAATGCAGGTTGGGGAGGACAGGCAATGCAAAAGAACTGGAAAAAAAAACCCTGGAGAGACTCAGAAAAGATTCCGGACATGTGTGGTAGAGTGCAGGACTCGGTGGGGTGGGAGGCATGGAGGGGGAGGTGACTCTGGATTTGATTGAAAATGATGTGTTTTATGGAAGGTTTAATAACAATAAAAGAGGAATTAAAAAAGAAAAGAAGAGGTTGAATGACTGTAGCTGAAGAATTGAATGCCAAATCAAACCTTAGCATGATTTATTTTTGAGTAGAGATGGAGATATGTGGTATATGTTGGGGTTTGAGAATTCATTTTATGGATAGGAGTGGTATCGTTTTGTAACTCATGCATTCTTAGCTGTTAGTTCCTATCTTGAGCAGTAAACAAGAGGG
Organism: Rhizomys pruinosus; assembly: GCA_009823505.1. Classification (NCBI taxonomy): domain Eukaryota; kingdom Metazoa; phylum Chordata; class Mammalia; order Rodentia; family Spalacidae; genus Rhizomys; species Rhizomys pruinosus. The sequence continues at coordinate 4,008,634 of VZQC01015218.1, read as the reverse complement.
AAGGAGATGGGCCTTTCTATTGCAGAGCACTCGGAACTACCTCTTATGTAACCAACTTCTTCATTTCAATGCCCACACTCCTTGCCTGGGGCTCCCATGTACAAACTGGCATTAGGGTTAGCTACACATTGAGCTATTTTATTTGTTTCTCTGATGAGTCAGAAATGAATCAATATCTTATCTTGGCAAGGAGTTAAGAAGACTGTTTTTTCTTTAAATTTGTTTTTTCTGATGAATCAGAAATAAATCAATATCTTGGCAAGGAGTTAAGAAGAATCCAAGATGGTGGCTTCCAGGGTGGCAGGCACAGCCGGAATGGTGGAGGTGGAGTCAGGGAGAGAATGTTGGGCTCCTGCAGGCATTGGGATGCGGAGGAGGTGACCTGTAGGTGTCAGTAGGCTGCGTAGGCTATTTGCAGGCATGAGGAAGCAGCGGAGATGGCCCGCAGGCCTCTGGAAATGGCAGACGTGACCAGCAGGCATGACTTGTAGGCATCTGGAGGCGGCAGCAGTGCAATACATAGGGAAACCTGGGGCCCTTCAGCCGGCTTGAGGCTAGGCTTCCCTGCCTCTGGACCCAGATACAGATGATGGGAACCAGCCCTGGAGAGCTGGTAAACCCCATGTGGTGGTTCTGTGCATACATCTCTCCCAGTAAGTGTATGAGGTTTGGCCTCTGGTCAGTGGTGAGAGTCCTCAACCTGCACAGCAGCAGTGTATTTTATGGCACTCCCATCCAACCAGAGGGGAAGCACCTTGGGGCCCCCTCTCTCAGCTCCAGGCTAGACTTCCCATCTGCTGTCCTGACCCATGATCCAGGACATTTACAGTTACCCCGGAGGAACTGGTGGGTGGACCCCACCATGTGGTGCGGATTCAAGCTGCCTGATGTTGCTGTTTTAGGCCTCTGGAGGAACTTCTGACTGGCTTGGTGAGGGTAGCTTGGTCCCTCTTCAGCACTCAGACCTATTACCCTTTGCTACACAAATAAGAAGACAGCAAGACACCTGAAGAATACAGCCAAAGCCGTCTTCAATTCACAACAAAACCTTGAGCTTCCATTACTAGAGTACAACACAAAACGAAATCCAATGCCGAAAATCACACCAGAAAAAAAACATAATATGAAAAACCCAAGATCAATAACCTTCACCAATTGTACCTAGTTCTGTAGAAGTACTCCTATAATGAGACCTCTAGATGTAACTTGGGACAGATCTTAAAATAAACATAATAAACATGATCAAAGAATTCAAAGTATTAGATTAGAGCTGAATCACATCACGATCACATACCCTAACAAAAAAACACATACTTGTTATCCCTGGGATTCTTTCCTCCTTACATCATATCCGCATCATAACAAGATATGCTTCATGGCGAGTTTATACTTGGTGCGATTCATGGTAGTGTAACACAGTCCAACCAGGTTAATTGCCAATTAATGGAGGTTAGTGAGTTATTATATACCTGATATGACATACTCATTGAGGTTGAGATGAATCATAGTTACTTCCAGTGATTTTCTTCTAGTCAGTTGCGTAAATTACCTATTACTATTCACTTCATCAGATCTCTGTTGAGATTGAGGCCGTTGATCTGGCGCAGCAACTTTCCTAAAGGCTTGTCAATTATGAAGCTGCCTGGATCTGGTTCTGATTCACACCCTTTTTCCTTTCCGTCTGAGTTTTTTCAGGCTTTTTTGTAATTTTATCGTGTTCTGGAGTTATTCACTCCCCAGCCTTCCGCACACGTACCTTTGCACCCTCTCTTTAGTTATCGATATAACATTTCCTCGTCTGTTTTTTTTTTCTTCAGTTTTTATGTCCTTTCTTCCCATTATTATTTGTGTACGATTCTAACCTAGTTCCTCCCCTCCTTAAAGGAACATAGACCGAAAATCGAAATAGAAAATAAGAAGTAGCCAAAATTTCTCAAGTAGTATTTTTAAATAGCAGATTAGAACAGTAATAATAACGAAATAGTTATGAAGTTGAAGTGAACGGAGTGAATAATGAAATAAAACTGAAAAAGGTAGGAATAGAAAAGGAAAATTAGATAGAATATCCCCAGACTAGAAGGAAATAGAAGAAGGGAAAAACATGGAAAGGAGAAAAGAAGAACAGGAAGAAAAACAGGGGATACCTCAAGCAAAGATTATGAAAAAATTAAAAACAAAACCCCCCAAGGTATGGATAAATAACCCAGGAACTGTGGATGGAACACCATGGAAAGATCCAAACCTACATATTATAGGTATAGCTAGCGTAAGGAGAGAAGATCCAAGGATAACAGTTATTTTTTTTTTTCGCGATAACAGTATGAATCAGATCTTAAATAGGATTGTAGAAGAAAATTTTCCCAAAATTAAGGAAATACATACCCATACAAAACAAGAAGCACACAGAAATACCCAACATAGACAGTTAATCCATAACAAGAAATCTCTACCATGCCATATCATCATGTTAAATAATATTATGAGATGTTCAAAACAAAGATGAGATTGAGACTACTGAACCGCCGCAGAAGAACATCAAGTCACCCCATATCATCTTTCAAGGAAAACCCGTATCAGAATTACCGTTGATTTTTCTCTGTTTCTTCATCTGCCAAATGATGAAAGCCAGAAGAGCTTGATACCATCTCTTCTCTTTTTTCACGGAAGCAAATCGAAGAGAAGAAGAGAAGAGCAGAAGAGCTTGACCCACAGTTTTCAGTTTCTAAATGACTTTATCAATGTCCAACCCAGAATTTAATTTAGAATACTTATCCAGCAACAAAAAAAAATTAAAAAAATTTTCTGTATACTGAAGTGAGACCATCCTACCCAAATTAATATATGAATCAATTGCCAACCCCATTCAAACATCCCATGAACTTTTTTTTCACCAGTAATTTAGACAAATAAACTAATCTTAAAAGTTATATGGAAACAAAAAACACCAAAAGACCCACGATAGCCATAGCATCCCTGAGCAAAAAGAATAATGTAGGGGGGATTCCTATACCAGATTTCAATTTCTATAGAGCTATAGTTATAAAAAAAGCATGTTACTGGCATAAAACTAGACCCTTAGATTAATGGAATAAAATTGAGGACCTCAACTTGATCTTATACAATTTCAGCCACCTGTATTTGACAAAGGAGCTAAAAATCATTCATTGGAGGAAAGGTAGCATCTTTAGCAAATGGTGGTGGTAAATCTGGATCACCTTCTGTAGAAGAAATAATTAAATCCCTAAACTTTCACCTTATACAGACGTCAGTTCTAAATGGATTAAAGACTCCTCAGGTGATGCACACCTGAACTCTGAAAATGTTAGAAAGACCACGTATTTGGCCGAGTACAGTAATATACCAGCTATAGTGTAGGCAAAGAACTTTTTAAATCAGATAAGCAGTTGTCGTAGGAATTAAGGTCAAACACTCGACCAGTGGGACCTCTTAAACTAATAATAAGCTGTCAATTACAGCAAAAGAAACTACTAAAGAAGAGAAAACCCAGAAAGTATGAGGAAACCTTCACTACAGAAACATACGACAAAGCATTGATTTCCAAAAAAAAAAAAAAAAAAAATTACTTAAAAAAAAAACAAAAGGACCAAGAAAATCAAATGATCCAGTTTAACAGTGGGCTAAAAAAATCCTCGACAGGACTTTCAAAGACGCCTTTACGTGAGGAGGGTGCAGGACTATCACCACAGTGGAACACGCGCTGCGTGGCCGTTTTAAGGATTCCGGGCGCAGCCTCGACGCACTCACGGCATGGGCGCGGCGCGTCGCGACATCGCCGGATGTTGCACGCGCTGCTCTTCGCCAACTCCGCGGCTCGCGCCTGCCCGCCGGCCGACCCGCGGCTATGGGTGCGCCTGCTCGCGCGCGCCGTCTGGGCGCCCCGCGCGCCGCGGCGCCACGCGCCGGGTCTCACGCTATGTCGACTGCACTCGCTTAGAGACGCGAGCGGCGCACGCGCAGAGGCGAGAAGGGTGCGCTCAGCGAGCGAATCGTCGGGCCGAGGACGCGAGAGGACGCGCCGCTTGCGCGCGCTCTCGCCCGGGGCGCTCCGCTCCAGGGCTTTTTTTTTTGTTATTCCCCCCCCCCCCCCCCCCCCCCCCCCCCCCCCCCCCGCGCTTCCTTGGGCGCGCCCCCCCCCCCCCCCCCCCTGCCCGGGTCGCCCCCCCCCCTGACGTGCGGGCAGGCGCACCTGTCCCCATCTATTTTTTGACTGTCGGTCGGGGGACGATTCCGGCCGCGCAGGTTGATCGCTCGCGCGCGGACTCGCCGACCCACACCCTTTAACGCTGCGATACCGCTCGCGGCCGTCGCACGTTCCAGGGGAATGCCCAACACCCCTTTCTGGACTGCCGTTGGCTTTTGCATGACAGGGGTGCACAAACTACATGCATACCCGTACATTCACACCAACATACAAAAATAAATAAGACGGGCGGGTGGGCACACGCCTTTAATCCTAGCACTTGGGAGGCAGAGCCGGCGATCTTGTGAGTTCAAGGGCCAGGGCCTGGGGTCCTACAGAGGGGGTTCCGGACAGCTGGGACTCTAACAGTGAGACCTTGTCTCGAACAGACCAAAAAAAAAAAAAAAAATAATAATAATAATCATAAAATAACTAATAATAATAAATTTTAAAAACGTGTTTAACATTTTTAGTAATTAAGGAAGCAATCAAAACCCCTTAAGATTTTATCTTACCAACCAATAAATGGCTATGATCAAGAAAAAAATGAAGCTGGAGTGGTAGGCTCAATTGTGCCTTAACATTCCTAGCACTTTCAGTGGCAGAGGCAGGCGGAATTCTATGAGTTCAAGGGCCAGCTGGTTTACCAAAGTGCGTTAGCGGCCAAGCTGGCGAACAGCAGGGAGACTCTGTCTCAAAAAAGATTAAAAAAAAAAAAAAAAAAGGCAACCAAACCAAACAATACACATGCTGCTGGGAAGAGGGTTGAGAGAATGTGGGAGAAAGGGGAAGGGAAAAGGGGAATACTCATTTACTGCTGGTGGGGTGGGATTGGAAACTCATGAACTCCTATGGAAAGCAGTGTGGAGAACTTAAAAGCCTAAAATGAACCTGCCATTTGAACCAATTATACCACTCCTAGGTATGTGCCCAAAGGATTCATCCTATAAGAGATACGTGCACAACCATGTTTATTGCTGCTCTTTTCACAATAATGAAGAGCTGGAAGCGCCAGGTATCCCTTATTGATGGTGGATAATGACGATGTGGTACATTTATACAATGGATTTCTATGTAGTGGTGAAGAAGGACGACATCATGGGATTTGTAGACAAATGGATGGAAACGGAAGTTGTTATGCTAAGTGAGGTAACACAGTCTCAGAAAAAACACATGATATATATTATAAACTCATTTGGGGTTCCTAATATTAAATCCTTATATGTATGTCAAAGTGGATCAGTAAAGATAATGTCACATTGACCATTATCGCTATAGATAGAGCTTGAAGTATATGTCTCTATCTCAGTTCTAAGATTTATGAGAAAAAAACAAAATTTTAAGTCCATTAAAATTATATATCAACTCACTATGTAATTCAGTACTTGTAAAGTTATATTTTTTACCTGTATACAAGCTTACAACTAACTTTGAATTCCTAAATATGTTTTGCAATTAAAAAAAACAAAAAAAAAAAAAAAAACTTTTTTGTTTTATTTTATTTTATTTATTTTTATTATTATTATTATTATTTTTTTTTTTTTTTTGGTCTTTTCGAGACAGGGTCTCCCTGTAGTCCCAGCTGTCCTGGAACCCACTCTGTAGACCAGGCTGGCCTTGAACTCACAAAGATACGCCTGCCTCTGCCTCCCAAGTGCTAGGATTAAAGGCGTGTGCCACCACTCCCGGCTTATTTATTTTTGTATGTGTGTGAATGTACTGTCTGCATGTAGGTTTGTGCACCCCTGTCATGCAAAGCCACGGCAGTCAGAAGAGGGTGTTGGATTCCCCTGGAACTGGAGTTAAAGGTGGTTCTTAGCTGCCATGTGGGTGCTGGGGATCGAACCCAGGTCCTCTGCAAGAGCAATCGGCACTCTTAACTGCTAGGCCATCTCTCCAGCCCCTGTTAAACACTTTTTAAGATGTTTCTGAACCATCTTAACTTCTTCTTTTGAGAAGTCTCTGTCTAGATTTTTAGCCCACTTTTAACTGGATCATTTGTTTTCTTGGTCCTTTGTTTTTTTTAGTAATTTATATACTCTGGAAGTTAAACCTCTCTCAGATATGTCACTGGTGAAGACTTCCGCCCACTTTCTGGGTTTTCTCTTCTTTAGTAGTTTCTTTTGCTGTACTGAAGCTTTTTAGTTTAATGAGGTCCCACTTGTCGATTGTTGACCTTAATTCCTACACAACTGCTATCTGATTTAAAAAGTCTTTTCCTACACCTATATCTGGTATGTTACTGCCAATATTTTCTTCTAACATTTTCAGAGTTTCAGGTTTCACACTGAGGTCTTTAATCCATTTAGAACTGACTTTTGTATAAGGTGAAAGGTAGGGATTTAATTTCATTCTTCTACAGAAGGTGATCCAGATTTACCACCACCATTTGCTAAAGATGCTACCTTTCCTCCAATGAATGTTTTTAGCTCCTTTGTCAAATATCAGGTGGCTGAAATTGTATATACTCAAGTTTGAGTCCTCAATTTTATTCCATTGATCTAAGGGTCTATTTTTATGCCAGTAACATGCTGTTTTTTATAACTATAGCTCTATAGAAATTGAAATCTGGTATAGGAATCCCCCCTACATTATTCTTTTTGCTCAGGGATGCTTTGGCTATCTGGGGTCTTTTGTTTTTCCATATAACTTTTAGGATTATTTTTTTCTAATTCTGTGAAAAAAAGTCATGGGGATTTTGAGTGGGGTTGCATTGATTCTATATATTAATTTGGGTAGGATGGTCTCCTTCAAGTATAATAAATATTTTTGCTGGATAAAGTATTCTGGGTTGACATTGATAGTCATTTAGAACTGGGAATACTTTGGTTCAAGCTCTTCTGGCTTTCATCATTTGCATTGAAACATCAGCTGTAATTCTGATGGGTTTTCCTTTATGTGTGACTTGATTTTCTTCTGCGGCTTTCAGTATTCTCTCTTTGTTTTGAACATCTAGAATTTTTTACTATGATATGGCATGGGTAATTTCTTTTCTGGTTCTGTCTATTTGGTATTCTGTGTGCTTCTTGTATTTGTATGGGTATGTATTTCCTTAATTTGGGAAAATTTTCTTCTACAATCCTATTGAAGATCTGATCAATACTGTTATCCTAAAAAAAAAAAAAATACTGTTATCCTGGGATTCTTCTCCTTACTCTATCTATACCTATGATTCGTAGGTTTGGTCTTTTCATGGTGTTCCACAGTTCCTGGTTATTCCATTCTTGTGGGTTTTGTTTTAATTTTTCATAATCTTTGCTTGAGTGATCCTGTTCTTCCATGTTTTCTTCTAGTCTTGATATTCTATTTTCTACTTCATCCATTCTGTTATTGAGCATTTCTCCCATCCTTTCCAAATGGCTTGTTGAATGTTCCACTTCCTTTTTCATTTCAGTCTGAGTTTTCTTCAGTGTTTCTGTATCTTTTGTGAATTCATTCCAAAGTTTATCCCTATCTTCTTTTAGTTCTTTAATTTATTTGTGTGTGTGTTCTTTAAATTCTTTGAATTCTTTGATCATGTTTATTATTGTTCTTTTAAGATCTGTGTCCTCAGTTACATCTAGAGGTCTTCATTATAGGAGTCTTCTACAGGACTGGTAGCAATTGGTGGAGGCTTATTACTTGGGTTTTTCATATTATTGTTTTTTCGTTGTGATTTTGGCATTTGGATTTCTTTTGTTGTTTGTAATTCTAGTATGAAGCTCAAGTGTTTCTTTGTTGAATTGAAGAGAGGCTTTGCTTGTATTCTTCAGGTGTCTTTGCTGTCTTCTTATTTGGTATGCAAGGGTGATAGGTCTAGGCTGAAGAGACCAGCTATCCCTCACCAGCCAGTCAGAAGTTCCTCCAGAGGCCTAAAACAGGCAACAATCAGGCAGGCTTGAACTCCGCACCATGTGGGGTCCACCCACCAGTTCCTCCGGGGTAACTGTAAATGTCTGGATCTGGGTCCAGGACCAGGGAAGTCTAGCCTGGAGCTGAGAGAGGGGGCCCCAGGTGCTTCCCCTCTGGTGGATAGGGAGTCCATAATATCACTGCTGCTGTGCAGTTGAGGACTCTCACCACTGACCAGAGGCCAACCTCATACACTTACTGGGAGAGATGTATGCACAGAACCACCACATGGGGTTTACCAGCTCTCCAGGGCTGGTTCCCATCATCTGTATCTGGGTCCAGAGGCAGGGAAGCCTAGCTTCCAGCCGGCTGAAGGGTCCCACGTATTCCCTATGTATTGCACTGCTGCCGCCTCCAGATGCCTACAAGTCATGCCTGCTGGTCACGTCTGCCATTTCCAGAGGCCTGCGGGCCATCTCCGCTGCTTCCTCATGCCTGCAAATAGCCTACGCAGCCTACTGACACCTACAGGTCACCTCCTCCGCATCCCAATGCCTGCAGGAGCCCCAACATTACTCTCCCCTGACTCCACCTCCACCATTCCGGCTGTGCCTGCCACCCTGGAAGCCACCATCTTGGATTCTTCTTAACTCCTTGCCAAGATATTGATTTATTTCTGATTCATCAGAAAAAACAAATTTAAAGAAAAAACAGTCTTCTTAACTCCTTGCCAAGATAAGATATTGATTCATTTCTGACTCATCAGAGAAACAAATAAATAGCTCAATGTGTAGCTAACCCTAATGCCAGTTGTACATGGGAGCCCCAGGCAAGGAGTGTGGGCATTGAAATGAAGAAGTTGGTTACATAAGAGGTAGTTCCGAGTGCTCTGCAATAGAAAGGCCCATCTCCTTCCCTCTTGTTTACTGCTCAAGATAGGAACTAACAGCTAAGAATGCATGAGTTACAAAACGATACCACTCCTATCCATAAAATGAATTCTCAAACCCCAACATATACCACATATCTCCATCTCTACTCAAAAATAAATCATGCTAAGGTTTGATTTGGCATTCAATTCTTCAGCTACAGTCATTCAACCTCTTCTTTTCTTTTTTAATTCCTCTTTTATTGTTATTAAACTCTTTCCATAAATCACACATCATTTTTCAATCAAATCCAGAGTCACCTCCCCCTCCATGCCTCCCACCCCACCTGAGTCCCTGCACTCTACCACACATGTCCTGAATCTTTTTCTGAGTCTCTCCAGAGGTTTTTTTTCCAGTTCTTTTGCCATTGCTGTCCTCCCCAACCTGCATTGCTTCAATATATATACATATATATATATGTATATATATATGTATATATATATATATATATATACATATATATATATATACATACATACATACCCATATCACCTGAATTGGAGGATTTTTTTTTCCTAAAAGATGTCATGTTTTCCTTAAGGAAGTGCTGGAAAGTTCCTCCTTGGCAAGCCCAAACAATGATCAATCTTGCCCTTGTGCTCCACACTGGGGTCCCTCCCTCCCATGGTCTGCCGAATGAAGTCCATTAAGCACGCATCCTGTCTTGATCACCTTGCACTGGCCTTCATGATACAGCCCAGGTAGTCCAACAATGGCAGTCTATACTCTGACGAGGCTGAAATCCCCTTAGCTACTTAGCCCACAAGCTGGGTATCTCAGTAGTCCCCATCTGGCATTGAAGGTTTGGAAGATTCTTGGAGAGACATGAGTCTTCAGTCCATATTGGAGGGTTAAAAAGCTGTGTCTCATGTCTTTGAAGGATGGCAAAAGCAGTGGCAGCCACAGAGCAAATGCACTTGCCAGTAAGAATTGAAGGCAGGCCAAACAATAGTGCTCTCTCTTTTCTCTTACTAAGATCTCAAGTTTTATATCTGAAGTATAATTTCTCTGGTCTTACTGATTATTTATTTCTGTTATTACTTTCCATTTGGATGCTTAAAGCCACACAGTTAGCACAGATTAACCAAGGTTTTTGTTTTCTTAAGGTCAGTTGAGGATCTGGTCTTCAGGGATCACTTGGGTTTGTTTGGGTTTTTTTTTTTTTTTTTTTTTTTTTTTTTTTTTTTTTTGAGGGGTGGAGTCCCTGGCTCTTTTGGCTTTTCATTTACCAGTTCCATCTACTCGAGGACAAAATCAGATTTTGCTAGTCCAGGCTTCCCTTTTTGAAGCATGAACAGACTTCCTCTTTGATAGACATGGGCTGAAGTCCCATTAGTGGATCTCATAGACCTCCCTGACAGGAAGACTGGTGAATCACATTTGCAGGACATTTCAAGAGATCCCCCATGCATATCCCCTAAAACTTGGTTGACCTGAGGGCAAGGAAAAAGTATCCTTAGGTCCCTCGGCCAAATTGGTATGGGCATTAAATATGGTGGTAAGCACCCAGAGAGGCTAAAGTTACACCAGCCTGCATTGCACCTATACTAAATTGGTATCATTTGAAAACAAACTGTATGTTATTTCATATCATATTTCTTGTTTGCATTTTCCATTTAATTATTATATTACTCTAAAAGATGCATAGATACCCTCCTCATATAGCAAAAATCTAAGTTCTGAAAATAAATGTTGGTAGTTCTAGAACCTGTCTAGGGATTCACATATAAGAGCACAGTTGTTTTCAGATCCACAAGCCTATAACATTAATTGTTGCTCAGTTTGCCTTACAACGAGGTACTTGGCACTAGCATCCACAGATGAGGGTATACATTCTTTTTTTTTCTGGGACTATGTTACTTCATAACATAAAATCTTCTAGTTCCATCCATTGTCTGCAAATTTCATGATGTCATCTTTTCTTTTTTTTTTTTTTTAACTATTTTAGGTCTAGAAGATAAGGTCTGAGTTTCCCAGGAAGGGTCTGTTGCTCAACGGTGATCCTTTCATTTCAGCATGTCATGCAGCTGGTCTACAGGATGCAACACGGTACCTGCCAGTGCTACATATTAATTTGCTTGTGGCATACTGGAGTTTTTCTTCTAAAGAAAAATGTTCTCGTCATGAAAAATGCTTTAATAAACTCTTCCTTTGTAGGTGGCACTCAACCTAGAACCACTTCCGGAAAGCCAGGATTGGAGACTCCATTCTGGAACTGGGGGCCTGGTGGCACCTGAACATTGTAGGTCGGTCTGACTCTGCTGGAGAAGTATCTGTACATCTCTGATGAATTTTCAGTCAAGCTGAGATCTCTGGGATGAGAGGATGTCATCTTTCTTTACTGCTGCATTGAATTCCATTGTGTAGATGTACCACATTTTCTCTATTCACTCGTCGGTTGAGGGGCATTTGGGTTGGTTCCAGCTCTTTGCTATTATGAAGAGAGCTGCAATAAACATTGGTTGTATGTATCTCTGCGGTAGGATATATATATATATATATATATATATATATATATATCCCAGGAGTGGTATAGCTGGGTCAGGTGGTAGGCTCATTTTGAGTCTTTTAAGGGTTCTCCACACTGCTTTGCACAGTGATTGTACAAGTTTGCATTCCCACCAGCAGTGGATGAGTGTTCCCCTTTCCCCACAACCTCTCCAGCAATTGATATCATTTGTTTTCTTGATCCTAGCCAGCCTTATCAGAGTGAGATGGTATCTTAAAGTTCGACCTCTTCTTTTCTATTTGTTCCATTTTGTTTCACAGCTATGAATTAGAATCAAGTTTCCCTTTGGTTAAAGCAGGAGTCATGTGGGGAGAAGGGAAGTGCTACGGACGATGTCTGTGTCCCGCTATCCAAATCCACATTTTGTTGCTCTAAAGCCCCACAAGGTGATGATATTTGAAAACAAGACCTTTGAAATATAATCAGAGCTATGAGGTCATGAAGATATACCCTTCAAGGACAGAATTAGAGAGTAACCTTGTAAATCAAGAAAGCCTTCTCTCTTCTCTCACTTCCCTTCTCCTTCTGCCCCTCCTTCTTTTCCTCTCCCTAGATCTGTAATTAGAAGGTTTCAGATAAATCTCATCTAAGAAAGAATTTTTTTTCTAATATTTCTGGCCTAAAGATGACTCTGGCTGCTATCAGATGTCCAGAGGCCAAAGTCCATGCACAGATAAATATAGAAAAACAGATAAATACTAGCACTGCAATAAAACAAAATCTACAAATAAAGATGTGTATTCTGAACATAATCAAATAAATTAAAATTAAAGTAAAATATCAAGAATACCCAATATAAATAATATTGTGAAAGAAGGTAATGTTCCCAATTTATAATGGTTGTATTTATATATATATATATTTTTTTTTGTTTCACAGTGTCACAACAGTAATATAGATTCAATAGAAACTACAGTTTAAATTGTCCATTTTGAGCTGGGAATGATGGCACATGCCTTTAATTTCAGGACTTGACTTGAGAGGTAGAGGCAGGCATATCTCTGTAAGATCCAGAGCAACCTAGTCTCTGTAATGAGCTCCAGGCCAGCTGGAGCTTTAGGGAGACCCTGTCTCAGAAAACAACTTTTTTGCTATTTTAATACTCGCTTGGGTAGCAATATGTGGCAAATACTCTCTCATAATTTAGGATGGCAATAAGCTACAGCTCCCAGTCAGCCATGTAATTACCAGGTTAAATGATCACATTCTAGCAGCATGCCCATCCCACAGCCATGGAGTCACATCTGGCTGAACATAGCTATGAGCACAGGCCAACACGAGTCGGTAAAGTTCTCAAATATGAGCTTGATAGATGACATCATGTCCAGTGTCAAAAGGTTAGGTACACCTGCCATTATATGCAATTGCTAAGCCACTGTGTTTGGTAGGATCGGTACAGCACTTGCATTTTCTTTTTTTTTTTTTTTAATTTATGTGTGTGAATGTATTGCCTTCATGGAGGTTTGTGTACCCGTGTCGTGCAATGCCGCGAAGGTCAGAAGAGGGCGTCGGATTCCCCTGGAACTGGAGTTCTCCTGGAATTGGAGTTACAGACGGTTCTCAGCCGCCATGTGGGTGCTGGGGATCGAACCCGGGTCTTCTGCAAGAGCAGCCGGCGCTCTTAACCGCTAGGCTATCTCTCCAGCCCAGCACTTGCATTTTCAACCCATATACCTAGTTTACAATAGTTTTAGTGCGACATAATCCTACCATAAGTCAGAGTTCAGAGTTAATGTGATATGGCTTTAGAAAAGCAGAATGTTGGGGCTGGAGAGATAGCCTAGCGGTTAAGAGCGCCGACCGCTCTTACAGAGGACCCGGATTCGATCTCCAGCAGCCACATGGCGGCCGAGAACCGTCTGAAACTCCAATTCCAGGAGAACTCCAGTTCCAGCGGAATCCGACACCCTCCCCTGACCTCCGCGGCATTGCACGACACGGGCGCACAAACCTGCATGCAGACACATACAGAAATAAATAAAATTAAAAAAAAAAGAAAAGCAGAATGTTGAGATGGCTGAACAGGTAAAGCCTGATGACCTGGATTCAAAACAGACACACACACACACACACACACACACACACACACTGAATAAAAAATAAATAATAAATGTAATAAAAAATTTGAGACTGTAGCCTCAGCTGTGCTGAAACTCAGCATGTAGTCCAGGTTGGCTTGATCTCACACAGCTTGGCCTGTCTCCACCCTCCAGAGTGCTAGGATTAAACGCATGAACCATGTGCCACTACACCGAGCCATAAAAATTTTTGAAAGAATAGCAGCATGTCAGCATACAGTAAAAACCATAAAGATGTTTATATTTAGCTTTCATACCGCTTCTGGGGATTTACTTATGAGAAAATAGTTCAATTAAATACTATAATTGTTAAACTATATAATTAAAAACTGTTATTGTGACAGTAACAATATAATGTTATGTATAATATACATCTATATTTGGGGCCTGGAGAGATGGCTCAGCAGTTGAAAGCCACTTGCAGCTCTTACAGAGAACCCAGGTTCCATTCCCAGCACCCACATGGCGGCTAACAGCCATCCATACTCCAGTTCCAGGGGATCTGATGCCCTCTTCTGTACTATGCAGGCATTGGACAACAAGGGTACACTTACATACATGCAGGCAATACACTCATATACATAAAATAAAATAAGGGCTGGAGAGATAGCCTAGTGGTTAAGAGCACCGACTGCTCTTGCAGAGGACCTGGGTTCAATCCCCAGCATCCACATGGTGGCTGAGAACTGTCTTTAACTCCAGTTCCAGGGGAGTCAGACACCCTCGTCTGACCTCCGCGGCACTGCACGATACGGGTGCACAAACCTACATGCAAACAGTACATTCATACACATAAAAAAAATTAAAAAAAAAAAACATTAAAAAAAATAAGTAAATTTTTAAAAATACATCTATAGTTCTATAATGTAATAGTAAATTGAAAGCTAAGTGACCAAAGGTGGAAGTTAGCAATTTACAATATATACTGTAAAATATTGCTCAATCATTTAAAACAGCAGTTTTTTATTTAACTTCTTATGTGTATGAGTGTACTGCTTGAATGCAGGTAAGTGCACCCGTGTCGTGCAATGCTACGGAAGTCAGAAGAGGGCATCGGATTCCCCTAGAACTGGAGTTAAAGACGGTTCTTAGCCGCCATGTGGGTACTGGGAATTGAACCCAGGTCCTCTGTAAGAACTGCAAGTGACTTTCAACTGCTGAGCCATCTCTCCATCCCCCAAATATAGATGTATATCATATATAACATTATATTGTTACTGTCACAATAATAGTTTTTTTTAATAGTTTTTAATTATATAATTTAGCCACCATGTGGGTGCTGGAAATCGAACCCAGGTCCTCTGTAAGAGCAGTCAGTGCTCTTAACTGCTGAGCCATCTCTCCAGCCCCTAAAACAGCAGTTATTAATACAACCTAAAAACATGAGAAATTAAGAACCTGTGGCTATTACAAGTCCCAGGTTATAGGGGAGAACCTACTGCTATCATTCTGCTAAATAGACATAGCATTGAACTGACTCCTAATGACTTGTCATTCATTATACTCACAGATTAGTATGTCTTTCAACTCTCATCAGCGAAGCTTCTTCTTGTAGCAGGTAACAATATAGGGACCCACAACTGATCAATGAGCAGAGATAAGAGACTTCAGTATGCTCAGCCCTAAATGGGACACCTATATCACACCCTCTCCTCCCAAGGCTCGGGGATCATTGTAGAACAGGGGGCAGAAAGAGTGTAAGAGACAGAAGTGATACACAAGGAAACCATGTTATCTGGACATCACAGGGCACTCTCATATGAACCCACAGCACTTGTGACAGCATGAATAAGACCTGAGCAAGACATGGAAGGGAAGTGGGCAAGAAGCTCCAGCCCTATGTGAGCGTCCATGGGAAACAGACAGCTGCTAGAAAAGGGAGAGTCCATTCACCTGGTAGAATGACCAGGCTCCGAACGATAGATTCACACCCAAGAGCGTTTGGGGGAAACAAATTAGACCCAATAGGCTTTTAAAAAAGAAAAATAATAAAGGACATGAAGTTTGGAGGGTAGCAGGGTGGGGATGCAAATGCGAAGGCATCTGAATATGATCAAAATAGATTGTATGAAATTGTCAAAGAATAAAAAAAATTTAAACATGAGTAATTTTAACATTAAGAAAATATTACATGAAAATAGCATGACATAAAATTTTCTGGATATAACTATTATAAAATGAACATAAAAACTAGAAATCTTGCATAAAATGTGCATCTTTGAAGAAATTCAATATGAGTTAATTTTAATGAATGTATGCATATATTATTGTATTATTATTATAGTTCATGGATATTTGGGATATTTATAAGTCTAATGTAAAGAAGGGAGAAAATGACCAACTAAGCAAAACACAACCAATATCAATTATTAGACTGGATATTTATTATTTGTTGTTTGTTTAAAAGATTCTTTGAATAGTATTATGACACAGAAGATTCTTGTGATGTGGTACAGCATTCAACTAGAGGCTGCTTTCCTAAATCTCTGCCCTAAATTCTGTAGCTATTAATTACTTAAGTGCAGCAGCCTGTCACTGTAAGAAAGGCTCCAAAGCTGTTTCCCTCACTGAAATGTTCACTTTGATTACTGCCTTTTATTTACTGACACCAGAACTTGGAAGCCCATACTAAAATAAGCCCTTAAGGTTATCAAGAAATATGTCTTAATTCCAATGGTAAATTATAAATGTCATCCCTTCTGCCTTCTGATATTTGCTTTTGCTGCCTGGAGGTAGGGAGAGGGGCATGTGCTTTCACTTGTTATTTATGACCTCATCAGATATTGTTTTGAGAAATATGCTTAGTTAGGGTATGAAAGAATGGTAGGACATAAACTGTTTTCAAACAGAAAGTTTGACATAACTTGACTTTTCCTTTACAATGTTCTTCTCAGGCTGTTGCCTTGGGGTCTAAAATTGTGGTTTCTAATCCTGAAAAAAAAGCTCCTGGGACAGACAGCTGGCCCTATAGTGAAAAGAAGTCATCCTGAACTGGGGTATGGTTGTCTAGGCAGACCCTAGGCATTCATTCAAGGAGTGGAACAGGAGGCAGAGTACAGACAATGCCCACTTCTCCAAAGACAAGAAGGCATGGGTGCCAATTAGAGAAATAAGATGAGTGCCATTTTCTCATTGCCTGTTTTCAACACAGATGCTCAAGTCAAGTAGAGAGTAGAGTTAATATGACAAACTCTGAGAGGGAAAAAAATCCTTATAAAATTTTTATTCACAGAGAAATGAGCCAGCATTGCATTCACCTTAAAGGGATCATTTAACCCATGGAACAAACATGCAGGCACATGCCCAGGGAATAAAGCAATCTGGCAGCAGGCTCAAAAGCTGTCCTTCTAGAATGCTGTATTCCTCTGCCTCTTTCCTTCACATAGATCTCAGTCTTCTCCTTTTGCTCAGTAAAACTCA
This sequence comes from Rhizomys pruinosus, assembly GCA_009823505.1. Lineage (NCBI taxonomy): Eukaryota > Metazoa > Chordata > Mammalia > Rodentia > Spalacidae > Rhizomys > Rhizomys pruinosus. Next base: position 3,991,666 of record VZQC01015218.1, on the reverse strand, counting down.
ATACTCTGAAAACTCTATTTCTTCTTATTTTTCCATAATTTTTCTTTAGTTCACGTTGAAGAGAATTGATTTTATTCTCTTGGCAGTTTGTGGATGTAGAGCAAAAGCTGAACTGGAAATCTGGAAAATTGAGATTGGGTGCTTTCTCACTCAAAAACTTAACTATACAGGGCTGGAGAGTTAGCTCTGTGGGTAAGATGAGGATCTGAGGTTTGAATCTCCACCACCCATGCAAAATGGTGGGCATACCTAAGCATGCCTGTAATCCCAGCATTTGTGGGCACAGGGACAGATGGACAGAGGTAATCACAAGAACTTGTTGGTCATCAGATTAGCTGAAATAGTGAGTTTCTGGTTCAGTGAGGAACACTGGCTCAAGGCCATAAGGCGGAGAGTGATAGAGGAAGAGACTTGGCATCTTGCTCTGGCTTCCACAGGTATGGGCCACGTACCCACACCTTTATGTACACACACACACACACACACACACAAAACTACTGACAAGCAGGCACATCTCTGTGTATATATTTCTTCATTTCTATATTTCTTCATTTCTAAGGTGGGAGGGATTGCATGATTTCTAGAATGACATCTAACTCAAAATATCTGCATCTAATAAGAAAAAGTAACAGATGGTGCCAAGAAATACTAGTGGGAAGATATATATCTTTAAAAGCAGATGAAACTATTGTGGAATTTATAAAATCTGACATTTCATTTTTTACCTGGCTTGATTTTTCAGAGCTGAATCATTTGATGGAATGCACTACTCTTAGAGTTAAAGACATATAGATCAAAACATAGAACTAAAAATAAAGATGAGCCTATATTAGAAAAGGGAAAGCGAGAGCCAGGGGAAAATTTCTACAGCAGGAATTCCTCACATTCTTTAAGACCAAAGCAAACAAGTAGGAAGGGAAATCCAGGTGCCCACTGCAGTGCAGCTTTTCTTCCTGGCAGAGCACATTCTGGGGATAAGCTTTCATTTCACCGGTTCCGCAGCCTGAAAGAAGAGGAATCTGGTTTATTTTCTAACTTTCTACCAGTTTATCCACCATTTTGCTCTAAAAAAGGTCAAGTTAAGAATCAAAAATATGTAAACAAGATAAGGAGAGTAAATAACTAAGTCCATAAATTATCTCTCAAATTTCACATAATGGAATTGTTTGACTAATCTCCTTACTCAAAACTTTTCCATCCTAATGAGGAACAGCCAAACAGAAAGATATAGAGCTGGAGACTGAGGTTAAAATGGGGTGCTTGTTTGGGGATCAGTTTGCTTTAAGAAATGAAGCATGAAATGGGCCTAAAGAGCACAGGAAGAATCAAAGAACGTTGAGTACTGGGTGAAGAAAAAGAGCAAATGTTGAGTGGGTTCTGAGGAGAGATCCAGAGCACACCACTGTTGACCCTAAGTGGATAGAATCCTGGCCTGACGCAAAAGCACTTCCGCATAGCACCAAAGCAATTCCAAGAAATCCAGTGACCCTTAGTCCTTTTCTATCTCCTCCCTCTGGGCAGTATATTCTCTCATTACCACCTGCTTTTTTACACATTTTATTTCCATGGAACTCGAAATTCTCCTTCTACCTCCCCAACTGGCTCTCCACAAAATCTTTGAGTAGATATTCTTTCTCTTCTACCAGGGGCAGGTATTTCCCAGGCTTCCTGCCTAACTTCATTTATCCCCATCCCTAGTCCTACCTCTTGTCTTGAACCAGGAACATAAATAATGGCGTATTGTATAACTATCTGCACTCTGTTTGCATATATCTTAAAATCAATGTATTCAAAAACTAATTTTTCTACTTCCATGAATCTAGTTCTTTTTTCCCTTTCCCTATATCTTGCCCATGGTATCTCTAATCGCCCACTTGTTAAATAAGAAACTTTGCAATCAGTTTTGATTCTACACATTCTCTTGCCATCTGGAATAGGCATCTTGTGGCTACCCAGCACCTACCAAACATGCAATGTATATTCAAAGTTTTCATACAATGAACCACTCAAGGTGAGGGCTTGTCATGTGAAAACTTGACAAGTTTTCTTACAGTTGGAGAAAGAGATGTGTAGTTTGGAGAAGGCTGCCTGGCTATCAGTGGTCGTCTTTCATGTGGCATGCATACCCCAGCAGTTTAACTAGAGGAATTCTATGGTGTGGTTTGAGAATGGGTCTTGGCTGTGTGGTCTCCAAGACTGACTTTCTGCTGCTCCTGGAAAGCCTATAACCTATGAAACATCTTTCCGCAGTTCCATTTCTGCTTCAATTAGCTGACAGTGTTCTCTTACTTTCAGTTAAGAGCCCTGATGCCTAAGTTGGCACATTTTCTCAAAATCGGTTTCTAAGCTTTATCTTCTGGATGTATGGTAGAATACAGGATAACTTCCTCTTTTCGTTTTTTTTTTGTTTTTTTTTTTCTTTATGTGTATGAATGTACTGTCTGCATGTAGGTTTGTGCACCCGTGTCGTGCAATGCCACGGAGGTCAGAAGAGGGTGTCGGATTTCCCTGGAACTGGAGTTCTGGAATTGGAGTTACAGACGGTTCTCAGCCGCCATGTGGGTGCTGGGGATCAAACCCGGGTCCTCTGCAAGAGCAGTAGGCGCTCTTAACCGCTAGGCCATCTCTCCAGCACCCCCTCTTTTCATTCATAGGCTTAGTGTTGACTTCTTTACCTGCCAATACTCCCAGGCCCCCTAGCATCAGCACACTGTACAATGTATGTCCTCCACTCATACCTCCTTTGGAATTCATCTCAACATCATCTGTGCCTCATAGATACCTATATTGTAGCACTGCTTCTATTCCTGAGTTATTTATTTACAGTACTGTTTTGTCTACTAGTCTGGGGTTTTAAGGTAGTGTGATTCAGTGCAAAGAGCAGGTTTTGAAATGAGGCAGGCACAGGTGGAACCCCAACTTGATGCATATTTCTGAATAATGCCCTAAACCTCTTTAGTTCTGTTTCTTTGGCATGTTTGAACATGTTTACTTTGGCAGAGGAGGGAGGTAAAGACACAGAGATCCCTGGGCCTGCTGGCCAGAGACTAGCCAATCTGTGAGCTCTAGGTTCACAAAAATAATAAATAAATAAATAAATAAATAAATAAATAAATAAATAAATAAAGCAAGCAATAGAAGACACTCAACATCAATCTCTGACCTCCATATGTACTCATACACATGTACACACATACATACACAGAGAGAAAGAGAGCGAGAGAGACAGAGACAGAGAGACAGAAAGAGAAAGAGAGAATATTAAAGATAAGACAATTACAGATTCTACTCCCCCTGGGTTCTGTCATACAAGTTTCCATCTATAGTAAAAAGGCTACAAATCACTTAGGTGAACACTAAGCCTGGAGCTAAGTCTTGCTTGCTCCTGATCCAGCAATGAAAATCTATGCTCTTTTACTAGCTCCTCTTCCTGAGGAAGTTTCCTTCTGACCCAGGAATTCGCTTAGGAGAGACTCGCAGTGCATGAGTAGGACTCTATGCTGCTTGCACATCACCATTGACCTTTCCCAGAGTGGTGGGATAATTACTGAATGACAAGTATAAACAGTAAGCATATTGCTGACAACATGGCAAATAGCACTCAGCAAGTAGTAGGCATTATCATTCATTCAGAGCAGCTCGTGCATCATTCTTTGCATTCCAGCAGCATCTGAAGAAGCAAAACTCATGTACTATGGAGAATAAATGAACTCGGTTACAAATCTGTTTTAACAGAATCTAGGTTGATTTCTTTACCCTACCCCTGATATTATTGAACAAGATTCCCTACTTATTAGCTCTCTATTTCATTAGTTCTCAAATTTTATGAAGTTTTTCTTACTGTTCCCAGTCCAAAAATTACTCTGAGTTCCCAAAGCTCTTTTCTTATAGCTTCTGTGAAAGCTAACCCAAGGCTCATACCATTTTCTTCCATCGACTTCATAGTGTCTATGATGATTGATTGATTTTATGTGTCAATTTGGCTAAACCATAGTACTCATATATTTGGTCGAATTAGGTATCTTTTAGTTAAGGTGAGGATTTAAATAAGTAGACTTTAAATAAAGCAGATTACTATTTGTAATGTTGATGGACCTCATCAAATTAAAGACCTTACAGAAAACAGGCTGACATTCCTCAAGGAATCTGATTCCCAACTGCTTAGGACCTACACTTCAACACCAACCCTTCTTTGGGGCTCAAACATATCTACCTTAAACATTTTGGGGTTGTCAGCCTCCTCAATCCCATGAGCCAATTCCTAAAAATAATTTTAGATACATAGATACTACCTGCATAATATTACCTGCATAAGCAAATACACATTCTACTGATTCTGTATTGTGTCTGTGTACATATGGAATTATGCATGTGTGTGAACATATATACATGTATACAAGTATATACAGACATATGTATGAATGTTGTGATGGTCAATCCTGACTATCAACTTGATGGGATCCAGAGTCTCAAAGGAAAGACACCTCTAGATGTGTCTATTGAGGGTGTTTACAGAAAGGTTTAACCCAGGTGTCAAGACCTACTCTGAATATCGGGGTCCTGGACAAGAAAGTGAGATTAGCACCAGCATATTTCCTCTGCTTCCTGATTATGGTCACAATGTAACAAATCACCTCACACCCCTGCCACCATGTCTTCCCTGACAAGATGAACTCTGTCCGTTCCAACTATAAGCCAAAATAAGCCCCTCCTCCCTCTTGTCAGATATTTTATCTCACAAACAAGAAAAAGTAACTAATATGTACACATTTATATGTACACTAATATACACACATACATAATACCATAGGTTTTGTTTTTCTGGAGCACCTGGTTGACGTGGGCCTGCTCAGTTCAATATGTGCCTTCTTAAAGCAGATGTTCCATTTCTGCTCCATGAATAGACAGAGCTAGAAGCGAGTGTCAAGTAGAAGATGAAAAGTCCTGTAATAATGTAAGGTGATTGAACACAGGGACAAAGGGTATGGTGAAAGGGGGTGGGGCGTGGAGGGCGCCTCAGGAAGCCTGCATCTTCTTCAGTTTTCTTAGGCAAAGCTCAAGACAGACACTGCCCATTCAACAGCAGATATTATGTGGGGCCAGAGGTTATTTTGGCTGAATATCTGAAGGACAGGAGTTCAGACAAGGTAATGATGAAAACTCCAAGCAGTGAGTCAGTGTCCACGCTACAGACTGACTGGAAGGGTAACAGGACTTTTATTTAGCTGTGCCTTTGGTTTAGCAGCAAAGGCCAGCAGTGACCATCATCCTTCCTGCACTGAGCTCCCCTGGCTCACAAAGCCAGGGGTCTTCCCTTTGTCTCTCTCACAGTCTCCCTGGCACCTTTCCTCTGGGAGAGGCCTCGTAACTTCATTGCTAGGTTAGTGTGTCAGCTGCTTTGGGTTCCTAGTATTGCCCAGGCAGAGCTGTATTTAAAAACCATTTCCCTCTCCTGTGAAAATACAGGAACTGTGTAAGCAAGTTTTTTTTTCAAATGGAAAACTATAAAATGTGGACAGTAAATTACATCGCTCTTTTTCCCCTCCCAGTGAAAAATGGCAGGCTGCTAAGTGGTTTGAGGCTCAGTCAGTGTTTCAGATTAAAGGGAGCCAAATCTAAACCTCACATTACTTCAAGAGCATGAAAAAGATATAACTTTAAATAGTCCCCATAAATGATGGGGGTAAAGAGGCTGACTGTCAGTTACTATGCTATTTTTGTATTTGCAGATAGGCAGAAGGTTCCTAGATCTTTTTAAGCACAGGTATGCCCATTTTAAAGTAAGACAATTTAGTAAAACCCAGGCTAGCAAAACAGATGAATTAGCAAGTGTTTCTTCACATCACAAAGAATTCCTTACTTCAAAAGCAGTTAAGGCAGCTTCTATACTCATTAATAGCTTAAAAGTCTACCACAAATGCCTTTCTAATGATCCATCAAAAAAGTATTTCCCTGTCTAAAGAGCTGTGGTAATTATTTAGAATTTATAATGAGCTGTATCCACTTTGCATTATTTAAAACCTGTACTTACTGGAAATCTATATTAGGGAAAGAATTTACTACACATGCACAACTGGCCCCCTTGTCAGGTTGAGTTGTAAAATGAAAATGAAAGAAAATAACAAATATAACTTTAAATGAGCTGGCTTGGGGTTTAAGATATTATCCTGATGCTTTCTCTCCTATGGATATTAACTTTAGGACTTTAGATATGTGTATTTTGCTTGGACTACCCCTAGAAGTTAGGGAAAGGAGGTAGAGTACAGTGATATAAAGGGGGGAAGGGAAAACAATGGAACAGGGAGTAGTAAATGGAGTAGGAATGTAAAGGTAGGGGAGAGGAGGGAATATAGAAAAGGAGAAATAACACTTAAAAAAAGCCTTATGAAACCTATTGCTGCAGAAGCTTTCTTAAGTATATACGTATGTTAAAAGATTTTAAGTGGAATTGCTCTATAAGAGGAATGATACCTGAATTACACACCTCATCTTAGCAAATGAAAAATCCAGTACCAAGAATTGGTTCCCACTTCTTGATTTGTTGGCCACTGAGGTCCCATAGATACCCAAACGTTAAAGGCTCCTATCCCCATTTTCCCATGGTATTAACTTTAAAATAAAAGATTAAGTACTTGATATTACAGGAACCTGTAATTTTCCTATCTCACAAGAATATTTTTATCACCTAGTATATAGAAAGTACTGTACTATGCTCTAAAGTAAGCACAGAGTAAAGGGGACAGTTTTCCCCTTTTACAAAAAGTGGAAAAAAAATAAGAAATAACTATGAACCACTTTAGAAACAGAGTCAGAAATTATATGATGAAGTACCACACTGAAAGTCATAGGCAATAGATACATCAGGAAAGGAGAAACCAGTATATGTTGGACTAGTGAGAGGTGAGAGACCTGATCTAGTATCTTATGAGTAGACATTGGAAAGGTAAGAACTGACACCAAAGTTGTTGTAAAACAAGGGAGGGAAAGGACTTAGAAATAAGAGAGGAGGGACTGAGAGATTGTCCATGGTTAAGAGCACTGACCACTCTTGCAGAGGACCAAGGTTCATTTCCCAGCAACCATATGGTAGCTAATAACTGTTGGCAAGTTCAATGCCAGGGGCTCCACTGCCCTCATCTGGCCTCTGTGGTCATCACGTACATGATTGCACATACATACATGCAGACAAACACTCATGTATATAAAATAAAAATAATTACGTTTTAGAAAAAGAAATAGGAGGGAAAATGTAGAAAGGGCAGATGTACAAAAGTAGAGATGAAAGTATAGAAGCTCATCAAATAACAGGCAGTGGTAATGAATGGAATGCAGTCAATATGGAAAACAGAAATCATAGGATCAAACTGCATGAAAGCAAAAGGAAGCCAAGGCATCTCTCAGAGCTCTGTTGTTCAGCCTGACCCTATCAGCAATGTTTACACTAAAAGTATATACTATACTACAACTTGTCAGTGTCAAAGTACTAGTTTGTGACACTTAAAGCTGTTTTAATGATGGACCTAGTCTGGGACTCGCAGAGCAGTTTTCCACCTTCCCCACTAACCTGCCAGCATTAGCAGTTTTCAGTCACGAAATGTTTAACCAAAGCATTCACAGGAATAGAAGCTTCTGGAGGCTCTTCCCCTCACTCTCACTCACTGTCTCTTCCCCTGTAATAGATAACCTTAATATAACACCTGACAACATTGAACTGCCTTCCAACTGTTGAACACTTTGTCCATGATCATACTGGATGTGCTATTTCATAGCCATAGAAGGCTGGCAGGCTCTGAGAAGGATCTTCCCAGTTAATTGTCCAAGAATTAAACCCTTGAGTCTAAGCAATCCAAATATAAGCAGAATCCTTTCTTTGGCATCAGCCTGAGAGGAACTAACTCAGGGTTTTAAAGACATGGGTCTAGAGAGTGGAAGACAGCCCACTTTGCATACTAAATATATTCATGTTTCCAAATCATGCTATCTTTTAATTGCATACAACTTCACACTTTTAAAAAGGATTTTAATTTAGCTAATGTTCTAAACGCTTTAAAATAAAAAGTCTTCCAAATACTAGGTATGGTGGTGTACACTTTTAATCTCAGCATTCAGGAGGCAGAAGCAGGTGAGTTCTAGGCCACTCAGAGCTACATAGTGAGAACTTGTCTCAGAAAACCAAAAAAGAAAAAAGTGCCTTCAAAACTAGAAAATATTACTGTCATATTCTGATGCTATACATAATTATAAACTTTAAGCATACAGCTTCTACAAACACATGCCCCATTTAACCACCAGCCAGATCAGGCTATAAAGCACTTCCAGCCTCCTAAAAAACTATCTTGAGCACCTCCCTTCAATAATTTCTTTACGACGTGGAAGGACAAAATGACACACTCTTGTAATCCCAGCACTTGGGACGTGGTCACAGATAGGTCAAAAGGTCAAGTTCAATATCTGCAGCAGGAGACACAAAAGCAATTAAATTGTTAATTCAAATAATAACTTCCTGTGAAATCTGGAAACTAATTTTCTTTCAAAGTTTCAGGAAACAATGATGGAAAACAAGAGAACAAATTGCCTGTGTTCACAGTACCCACCAAGAAAACATGCGTTGCCTTCCTGGCAGAGCCCAGTCTTTTGAATTGGCTGGTCAGAGATTTAAAATGTCACTTTTAAAAGAAAATCATGTCTAAGCAATATTGATAGCAACTGTTGCAAGTACTTAAAGATAATTATTGACCTCCTATTTTTTATGTTTTGGTTGTTAGCCTTAGCCTTTAACGGCTGTGCTATCCCTCCAGCCCTGACCTCCTATTTTTTAATTCAGAAATATATCCGAATCTAGCCATTATCAACATGTAAGAAGATAAATGGACTGGAAAGAAGAGATAACTGACAGGCTATTTTATGAAGTCTTTTTTAAAAAATATGCTTTTTGCTTTATCTTAGAGAACATGGAAATAAGATATCTATACAGATATCTGAAGGCAAAATTCAGAAGCAAAAAATTCCCAGAGAAGGGACTATCACACCTCTATGAGAAAATTTAGAGCAGGCTATTAGGGGAAACAGGGGGACCTACACCTATTTAATAGCCAAGCAGGTGACTTTCTTTTCCCTCTATAGGCACATAATACAAACCACAAACAAACAGCATTGTGAAAATCAGGCAGAATGAAGAGAAGTTTCACAAGTCAATAAACTACAGACAGACAGCAATAAGAGACTTGGTCCTAATAGCCATTTCCATGGTCAGGTCTAGAGCACATTCTGCAATTTACAAAATCTGGCATTCTTACATTTAATCACCAATTTACCAATGGTGCAGAAATGAAATCTTTATGAGGAACACAACTGCACACTATTGCCCATCACTCAACAGCTCTCGGTAATACTGCACTGCCAACTTTGTCTGCAACAGAATATGACCAAAGTTAGCTTTGACCTAAAAGAACTGAGATAAAGGCTAGAGACACTGGGATTATGGAGATTGGCAACTTTCTCCTCTTCCTGCCATAATCTCTATTTGATCCTCACTCCTGTATAAAACAACAAGAGATCAGGGGACTATGACTGGGTCCTACTACTACCTGGTCAAGAGCATCAAAGAGGAAAAAAAGTCCTCTCCCCTTGCCATTGTTTCCATTCTCATTTTCACTGGCAATATCACACTCAAATCTATGTCACTTAAAATCCTTTAATAGCTAAACCCATCCTTAACAAGTAATCAAGTTAAATTGCTCCCCTGTCACCATCTGAGGATAAACCACAGTGACCTCTAGATTAGCTTTCCCACAGGTACGCATTTAAATGGGTTCTGTGCCATGTGGAAGGCCCTTACTCAGTCTCACTCAAATAAATGATTGATTGGGAACATCTGGAAAACACACACTTTCTTGTGTTTCAAAAGCATTACAAAAATCACAGCATAGAAGGAGGCAAAATGATGAATCACAGCTTTGGCACTACCTGTGTGAATTCAGGACTGTGCCTAATTTCTCTGAGGCCCAGTTTGCTTAGATGTAAACTGGTAATGATAGGTAACTATCTTCTAACATTGTTGAAAGAATGTGGTATATGTACACGAGTTCTACTCAGTGGTAAAGAAATGAAATCATAAACTTTTTACGTAAATGTATGGAACTAGAAGCTGCTGTACTAAGTGAAGTAACACAGACTCAGAAAACAAGTGATGTCTTCTCTCATTTGTGGAGCTTAACTCAAAATCCTTAGATGTGAGTATATATCCTGATATACCCACGCAAGCCAGGAAAATTGAAAGAAACTATGGGGGTAAAGGGAAAGAAAGAGCTTAGAGGGGGACAGCAGGAGACAGGTGTTATTAAGAGAGAAATGGGGAGAATAGAGGTACTTTAACTAGGAAGGAAAGAGGGAAGGTTATACAGGAGGAGAGACAGGACAGGTGGTATGAAAAAAAAACAGAGGAAAATGTATTAGTTCAAAAGCCTACTGAAAAACACATATACAAAATATATACAAGTTCATGGGTATAGCTGAAGGCTATATAACAAAAGCAGTGCCATTCAGGAAAAACCTTGCTTTGACTTGTTGGCCAGGGTAGCCCAGGACACTCCCAAAATAATACAGACTCTTGCCACAGCCCTTGAATTTCCTCCCAGAACATGAAGGCAAGATCCTATTGCTGAAGATAGGACATACTTTGGACACAAGGCTTGCAAAAATGGAGCTGGAACTGACCAGGAAGCCTCTTCCCTGAAGGCTAGTTCTCATGATATCAGAGAATACTATGCAAGCAGCCAAGGGAGAAAGATCAGTCAATGGTCTTATCCAGCTGAAAATCCCAATACACACAACAATGACTGACCCTGCAAACTATCTCTGTTGATAAAGTACTGGCACTTTTATTTTGGGGGGTAAAAAACAGCTGTCTAAATGGACTTAAGGCCCTCTCAATGTTAGAGAACTCATGTTTGATACTATAAACATGGTCAAATACACATGTCTAGTGAGGGCATAGATCCTAGAGAAAAAACTACTTTTGTCACATCCCTAAACCAACATAATTTCTTATTATATTCCAAATATGTCTTCTTATATTTACAGACAATTGTACCTCTCACCACTTATCCTAAAAGCTTCTTCTTGCAACAGATGGAGACTATTGCAGAGTTCCACAACTGGTCAAACACAGAAAATAAGTGTCTATGAGAAGCCCAGACCTAAGTGACACATTTACAATGCAACCTCCACATCTAGGCTCAGGGAAAACAGTGGAACAAAAGGAAGAAGGAATATTAATGCAATAATTTTCTCAACTCTCACCAAAGAAGTTTCCTCATGAAACAGATGGTGATTAATCCAGAAAACCATAACTGCCAAAGCTCAAAGAATGAGAGACTGCAGTGTGTGTGTCCCTGGTTCAGACACGGATATCAAACCTCTGCCACCCAGGGCTTGGGGACCATTATGAAAGAAGCGGAGGAAAGAAGCGTAGGAACCAGGGGTGGTGGATGACTACAAACAAACAGTTTTCCAGACAGCTGAGAAGTTATCCACATGAACTCACAGCAAATGGTGACAGGCTACACAAGACCCAAGCAAGTTCAAAGCAGACAAATATCAGCATATAAAAAAGAAATGAGTAAAAAGCCACAGCCTTAGCTGAAAAATTAGTGGCAACCAATAATTACTGGGAGAAGGAGAATTGGTTTTCTTTAGGGAAGTGATACTAAATAGGTTGACCAGGCTCTAGTCAATAGACTCACATGGAAAGGACATTTGGGGACACAAACTTAGCTTGATATGCCTTAACATATGTAACAGAATGTATGAAAACTGATTGGGGTATAGGAGGGTTGCATATAGGGGAGGGGGTCTAAATATGATCAAGATATATGAAATTCAGGGAAAAATCAATTAAGAAAGGAAATGGAAAAAAAGACATATAAGAGCTTACTACAGCCCCCAACAAAATAAAAACATGCATCAGCATTGTACTAAAGTACAACTGAGGGACTATAGAGATGGCTCAGCAGTTAAGAGCATTGGTTGCTATTGTAGAGCACCGAGGCTTGGTTCCTAGCACTCACATGGCAGCTAACAACTGTCCGTAATTCCAGTTCCAGGAGATCTGACACCCTCTTCTGACCTCCATGGGCATTGAACATAAAATAAGAACAATACATAAGAGAGAGAGCTGGAGTGCAGGGTGCAGGCTGGCAGGCAGATATGTCAGCCAGGAGCAGAGCACCCTGGGAGGTGAGGTTCCAATCCCTAGCCTGTGTTGCATAGAGGCTGCTGGCCCATGCCAGAGAGCTGGGGTGCAGGGCTAAGCAAACAACTCCCCTCCACCCCCACCAACTGGAACTCCAGAGGGAGGTTCCAGTAAGCCCTACAACCAACCTAAAAGAACTGGCTGGCAGCAGAGGATGTACAGTGCTCAGAAGGTGCCATCTGGGCTGTTACCCACCCAATTCTTTCAGAACAGAAAGGGAAGAGTGAACTATACACTCCAATATATAACCAAAATTGAAAGCCTGAAACCTAAACAAGTCAACACTCCATAAATAAGGAGAATACAATGAAGGTACCTGAAGGAATCAAGGAAAGCAATCCTTCAACAACGTGAAGAGGCATTAGAGATTCACATCAGAATACAGGCAAGAGGTAAATGACATGCCAAGAGCACAACAAAAGGACAATATGGGAAAAGCCCATAATAACCCCAACACCAAACTGTACAGAGCCTGTGGAGAACTCCTACAATGGGATCTCTGTAGGGATAGGCCAGGACACAGATCGTAGAATAACAATCACAGATATATTCAAAGAAATCATAGAACTAAGGGGACAGAATGAAAAACTCAGAAAGGACCTAGAGGGAGACAATGACAAACTCCAGAAGGAAATGGAAACACTGAAAAGATCCCATACTGAAATGAAAAAGGAAACCAACGAGCGAAACAAGGAGCTACAAGAAAAGACTGAGAAGCTCCAAAAGGAAGTGGAAATACTAAAGAAAACACAGGATGAAATGAAAAAGGAAATCGAACATTCATCCAATCAAAAGGAAAGAATGGGAAAAAGCCTGAGAAGCAGAATGGAGGAAGCAGAAAAAAGAATATCAGACCTAGAAGATAACACAGAACAATTAAAAATCTCAAGTAAAGATTATGAAAAATGGGGCTGGAGATATAATCTAGTGGTTAAGAGTGTTGACTGCTCTTGCAGAGGACCCGGGTTCGATCCCCAGCACCTACATGGCAGCTGAGAACCCTCTGTAACTCCAATTCCAGAAAAACTCCAGTTCGAGGGGAATCCAGCCTCTTCTGACCTCTGCGGCATTGCACGACATGGGTGCACAAACCTACATGCAGACAGTACATTCATACACATAAAAATAAATAAATAAATAAATTTTTTAAAAAAGATTATGAAAAGTTTAAAAATACACAAGAGTGGAACAACCAGGAAATGAAAAGATCAAACCTCCACATCATAGGGATAGAAGGAGAATCCCAAGAGAATGGTATTGATCAGATTGTCAACAGAATAATAGATGATAATTTCCCAAAACTAAAAAAAGACAAACCAGTACAAATACAAGAAGCATATAGAACACCAAATAGACTGGACCAGAGAAGAAACTCCCCTCACTACATAATAGTTAAAATGCTAGATGCCCAAAACAAAGACAAAATTCTGAAAGCCACAAGAAAAAAAAAAAAAAAAACAAATTAGATACAAGGGAAAACCTATCAGAATCCAAAATAACTTTTCAGCACAAACCATGAAAGCAAAAAAAACGTGGACCAAAGCATTCCCAGTGCTAAATGACAATAAATGCCAAC
>VZQC01015218.1:3909754-3966562 GCA_009823505.1 Rhizomys pruinosus | reverse complement strand
TCGGAAAGACCAAAAAAAAAAAAAAAAAGACACAAATGTAAAATGAGACTGAGTCCTTAGAATAGCAATCTGAAATCTGAAAATAATGTCACAGAGAAAACCTGAGGGGCAAAGGCCAGTAATTCTGGAAAGGACGGACTTCATGAGAAAGAAAAAAGTGGACCAAATATATTGGGTCTGAATTTGTACCAAAAAACCCTGGGCTATAACTTCCAAGGAAAGGTTTCACCAATATAGCCAGCATGATGCTTGCTTGAAAGCATCCATGCCAAGGGGTGGCACCTCCTCAGGGTTGGGTGAAGGACTATCCCCAACTAGGTGACATCACACTAAGTATCCCTACACACATACTTTAGAATCTTATTTTTCTAAGGCTGAGTTAAGAACTAAGATCATCCCAGGCCCCAAAAAGAAGTAAATCTCCAAACAGAGGCTGCGTTTACCTCCTGCTTTGAACATCTATCTTATGCATAAAACTCTACTCAATTCTGCACGAGGTCAAGAATTGTGCTTCCATGATTTCATTTTTAAAAAGTCCCAGAAGCATGAATAAATAGCATCTGAATGAGGTAGCATACGCCTAATTAACAAGCCCATGCACTCAGACAGCCTAGTCTCATATCTAGATATGCCAATCTGTGCTCTTCTTCAAGAGTTCCCAATAAAGTGACTCATCTGTGTGAATTTAAGTAAACTGTCACCTCCTTGGAGCCAGTTTCCACATCTGGAAATAAACACAGCAGTTGGGGCTAAATAGTCCTTCTGTTCCTTTCAGCCCAAACATTCTCATAGCCCAAAGGAAAGAGACATTGTTTTTATTTAAAATGTCCAAAAAAGAGGTTGGAAGAAAGCAAAAGTTAAATCCAAGAAAGAAAAAAATATCAATAATAATCAAAGATGTTTGCTTGGCTTTTCACTGGCTTTTAGTTTTTCCTGTGAGTTCACAAAAAAAGTTTCAAAACCAACCATTCAATATTAGGTGTACCTAACCGGGGAAGTAGAGTAACTTTTGGAATTCTGCTTAAAAAATATATTATCCTAGGGATGACTACTAAAAAACAAAAATAGGGTGTTTAGGATTTTTTGTAAAAACATTGTAAAGTACTCCTGTATTTGATATATTTAATGAGATATTTAAGGCCATGGCTGTCACATTTTATGTGTCTAAGACAGTTCCTGTGCTATTTAAAAAGTTTATCTGTATTTGAATCAAAGTTCAACAAAAGTAAAATATATATTATACAAAATGGTATGACTACATTTGTTGAAATATAATTCAAATATTACTTTATCATAATTCAGAAAAAAATGCACTTTGGGGTTTGTTTGCCCTCCAGGATCAGGATTATAGTTTAGCATATTGAGGAGCTAATTTTAACATGGACTTTGGTAATGTCTTCGTTTCTTCTCCTGTGGCTGTGATAAAATACACTGGCAGAAGGAACATAAGGGAGGAAGGATTTATTCTGGTTTGCAGTCATCAGGGCAGGGGAGCCAAAGTAGCAGGAGCTGGAAGCAGCCAGTCACACTGTCTATAACCACAAACAAGAAGCAGAGAGCAATGAACCCACAGTCAGCTCCCTTTCTCCAGTTATACAGTCCAGGGTCCCAGCCAGGAAAAGGCTCCACCCACAGTAGATGGGTCTTCTCACTTCAACTAATGCAATCAGATAGTCCCTCACAGGTATGGGGAGAGATCCATCTCCCAGGTGATTCTAGATTCTGTTGACAGTTGACACAAAACAACACAAGTAACTAACTTGCCTGTTCTTAAATATTCACCTGAAGTCTTAACAATGACTTAACAAAAACCGCTAGTCACAAACTCCTGCAAACAGGCTGCTATCACCTTTCTTTGTATAAATAGAAGTGGAATCTAAATAGGTATAAATAATCTAAATAGACATAATGTAAAACCCAGAAAAGGAACATATATCCATACAATTTCAAGGCTGGATAAGAGTAAAGAAGCTGAAAGAGGGAAGGTCTGAAAGTAAATATATCCAGGGAGAGAACCTTGCTCTGTGGTAGAGCCCTGGTGTTACAATAAGACCCTGGTGTTGGGGAAAAAACCCACCCTAATAAACACAAAATATTCTTAAATTGTAGAGCTGCCAAAATAACTATGCCTAGATTTTCTAAAGCTGCACTGGATATGTGGAAGCATCTTTAGATCATGTGTGGAAGAAACGTTCTTCCCATGGAAGCTCATCTTTATGCATTGGTTCACACCCAAAGAGCATCTTACTTTTGCAAAATAGTAAGTCACTGTGCCCAGGAAAACCAAATAAGATTTATTTTATTATGCCTAAAGAACAAAGTCATAAATCTTTCAGAAAATATGGTGGCCAAAGAATGTTACAAAATAGTTATGTCCAGTGTTTCCATAGTGTAGTTATCACGTTCGCCTCACAAAATAGAGTTCTAGTAATGAAAGTCCTTAAAAAGTCTAAGGATCATTGGGTTGCACCAGTGTTTCTTGACCTTAGCTGAGGATAAGAATTGATTTCAAAAGTCCTAATGTCCAGGTGGCATACCTAACTGATTCAAATCTCTGATGTAATATTATTGACAGCTTTTCAGGGTCCCCAGAGATTCCAGTTTTCAGCCAGTGTTGTGAACCACTAGAAAGACCGAATCACTAAAAGGAGTGTTGTCTTTTGTTACACTATGAAAAAAAATGGCAGAAAAATGAGAGGTTTTGAGTGTTCAAATGTGAGTAGAATCATTATCTGCCTGCATGAGCAGAGCTATGTCTTCCATTCTGAGTCTCTGGTACTTCAGAAGACTGCCGAGAAATCTAACTCAATGAAAGAATGTGTAAAAGTACCAAACACAATACCTGGCACACGAAAGAACTGAATAAATATCCTTCCTCTCACTTCCTTTAGGTAATGACAGAGAATAATACATTTAATCAATCACAAGGCACACTTCTTGCCAAATAATTTTTGGTATCTACATTTACAAACACTCTTTTACCAATAATTGAACAGAAATATGAACACAAAATTTCTTCAATTTGGTAATAACTCCCACCCAAAAGCTCATTTAAAATGAGTTGATTAAATAAAAAGTGAGATGCCAATTTTTGCCAGTTGACTAAGCCAAAACTGGTGATAATTAACAACATTGGCAAGGCTGTTAAGAAACAAGGCTCTACATCTTAGTACAAGCTTTTTGGAAGAGCAATTTGGCAGTATCAATCAAAATTATAAATGTACATACTCCTTCATCCAGCTACCGTTTTCCTGGGAACCTACCTTAGACTTGTGCCCACGGAAGCATTTAAGGAGACAGTATTCTGTGTTTTGCTTTTTTGCTTTGTTTTTCATGGTACTTACCAATTTTTAAGGTACCTGGTCATTTACAGTGCACCTTCAGCACCAGAAGATAGACTCTGTGGGAAGAGTCTGATTCAACAGATGAGAAAAGCTGAACATCCCCACAGGTTTCTTGAGATGGTCACATTTTGCAATAATGTCATGTTGTTAATAATATTTAGTTTTTTTGTTTTTTGTTTTTTTAATTTTATTTATTTCTGTATGTGTATGAATGTATTGTATGCATGCAGGTTTGTGCACCCGTGTTGTGCAATGCCGCGGAGGTCAGAAGAGGGTGTCGGATTCCCCTGGAACTGGAGTTCTCCTGGAATTAGAGTTTCGGATGGTTCTCGGCCACCATGTGGGTGCTGGGGATCGAACCCGGGTCCTCTGTAAGAGCGGTCGGCGCTCTTAACCGCTAGGCCATCTCTCCAATAATATTTAATTTTTGATCTAATGTATTGTCTCCATTAATTGGTGCATGTTCCAACTTCTTTAATGTTAATATACATACTCCCATAAGCATATCATCCAACCCAAACAATGATAGTAATAACTGTCCACATAGCCTCATGCAGGTTGACATCACTATAGCCTTCATCCTTGCAGCCATCCTGAACTCTGTGCTTATTATTCTTTTGCTTATTTTTGAATGCTACAAAAATGTTATAATAAAAATAGTTTTCTTGAGTTTTATTTGTCACTTATTTTGTGATATTTGTTTTAGGCATATCATCCATTCTATTTTTCTATTGTGAGAACTGGACATCATATACTTATGTGTTCTGTAGTTGGCATTTTGGGTTTTCCAATTAGAGCATTAATTACAATGGTACTAAGCACACTCTTCCCAATATTTTCACAGCACAGGAGTAGTTGGCTTCTACGAGAAATCTGGCTACTATCATACTAACCCTATCATCCCAAAGATGTATTGATAGGCTTAATTTCACCTTCCTCTCCCACTCAGACATGGGAAGAGAACTCACAAAGGAACAAGCATCCTCTAAAGGGCAGCATTTCTCAGCAAGCATTTATTGATGTCACCGGCCCCTTTCAGAACTATTACCTCCAAGTCCAGGTTGCCACTCACTTTGCTCACTTCCTGCAGAATTTTAAAGATATCTTTCCTTAAAAGACAAATTAACCTTTACCAAAAAAAGACAAATTCTTGAGCTGCTTGATTTCAGGTCTTCCTACTAGAAGAAAAAAAAAATATGAAGGAGGAAGATGACGATGATGTTGAGGAGGAGGAGGAGGAGGAGGAGGAGGAGGAGGAGGAAGAGGAAAACTCAGAGGTAACTTTAGCTGCAGCTCTAAGCTGATATTAATTGCCACAAATAATTTTGTCTAAACTTCATATGACAGAATACAAAAAGAGTCTGAATGACACCCCAAAAACATCCAAACAGAAAACTAGTAGTTGGAATGAAAAGTTAATACCAAGAACTGCTTATAATCTATCTTATGTCTTCCCACCAAGTAGACAAAAACATTTAAGAAAAGATGAAAAATTAAGTAACTCGTGCATTGTCTTACAATGTTTTAAATTAAGTGAATTAAAAATAGGTCCCAAGTTATTTGTAATGCATTTGAAAATACTTTTTAAGATTTATTCTGTATTCTCATTGGGCAAAATCCTCAAATTACATAAATTACTTATTTTTAATCAGGTTTTGAAAAGTTATGACTTCTCAAAAAGAAACAACTCTCCAAACTCCACTATATAGGGACCATTTAAATGAAAATGAAAAATAGCATTGTGGACAACCATGCTCCTTGCTTAGCATTTGCCATGTCCTGAGTTCAACCCCCAGCGCGCGCACACACACACACACACACACACACACACACACACACTTTAATTTCCTAAGCACTTAGATCTACCACAGTCAATCCAAATCATCACAGGGCCCATACTTCCCAGGCAGCACACTCAGCCCTCACCCTTGACCCCACCCTGTCTTCTAAGAGGCTCCAGTTAGCTGTCACGGCCCTTAGCTCTCTGCAGTTGCATCAAGAATCACTAATGGATGAAACTGTGCCAGACACGCACCTTCGGCCCCAGCAGCCACTAGAGCACTCCACCCTTTCTAAGCCAGTCTCAGCAACTGCTCAGCATGTATACTCTCTAGTCCCAGAGCCATCCTCTGCACAGACTTCCTCAGACTTCTGAGACAATCAGCATGAATTTCCTCAACATCCTATCGCACACCCACACATCCCAACCCACACTTACTATTTTTATCTTCCCTTGCCAGGGCCAGCTTTCCTTTCATTCCAGAGGAAGTGACCTCCTTCTACTGGTTCCTACACCTGTGCGGGCAAATCCCCCTCCCTCCCACACCACATACCTCAGAGTTTCTCTCCCTCCCTATCTCCCTCCTCCTTTCCCTCCCTTTCTCCCCCTCCCCTTCTTTCCTTTTCCCTCTCTCCTTATCTCTTCTCCTAAGTCTCACACTGGATTACTTCCCCATACATTCTGCTGGTTCCCTTCTAAAACTAACAACTAAACTCCACGGTCCTTGTTTCTGTCTTTTCCCCTCACAGCCAAGCTCCCATAGTGAGCAGAGTAAAATTGAATCCCATGTCCACTTCTTACCTCCCGTCTGCTCTTCCACAGCCTGCCATCTACATTTCAGAGTTAAGTTGCTAAATCTAACTTTTTTTAATTCATCACAAACCTTGGTTAACCTCTCTGTGACAGTTGACAATAAACATGCCTTTCCTCTTGAAAATGTCTCCTCTCATCTCACACCTCCTGCTTCACCTCTTGATGCAGAGGATCTTTTGACCTCATTCTTTGTTTTAGTCTTCCTTTCTGTTGCCTCCTTCTTAAAATATTGCCCATGGCTCTAACTTTGGTCTCCTACTATTATTCTGAGCATGCTGTCCTGGGAAATTCTACCTCTCTAATAGCCATCTTAGGGCTCTCAGTGCCTCTGAACTATAAAGCCATACCGCCAACTGTGCACAAGCATCTCCATGGCATCTCCGGTGAGATGCCCACCTGAGTTCATAACACTCTGCATTCTCAACACACACACACACACACACACACACACACACACACACACACACACTCACACACGCACCACCAGTAATGCTGGACTCCCTTCTTGTTTTCTCTTCCTGATTGAACAGAATACTTACGATTTACACAGGTGGGGTTCCTAGCTAGGACTGCAGCTCCCCTGACTTGCTTATGCATCTGATCAGTCCCTGAGGATTATATAATCTACTTCCTCAACAGCACTGCCATCTCTTCTCTCTTCTCCATTCTTATGAATTCAGATTCTTCCATTGATAAAATAACAGTAAGCACATTTACTCAGAGTGTAATACATACTGAGAATGTAGGATATGTACCTTCTCACAGCAATGAATGTCAAGAGCTCTCATTATCCACAATTTTACTGAAGCAAACTGAAATCCAAAGAGGAAAAAAAAATAGCTGCCTGAGGTCACACAGTCCAGAATGGAAGAGCCAAGTCTAACCAAATTTAAGATTCCTTGGCTCCGACGTCCACTTCTTTCTGCCATGTTAGCAGTTTTCTATTACAGAAGTTTCCAAATTGGTCTTCCTGCATCTCAAATTCTGACTCTAATCCAATCTCCAAGGCTGACAAAATCAGCTGTAGTCTTTAAAAAAAATTGTATTGTGCAAGTATCACAATATAGAAGAAGCCCATAAAAGTAAAACATATACTTCCTATATGCTGTCCACCCATTCTAAATGCTTTCAGCATATTAACCAAATTCCTCTTTGAAATTTTGTCTTAGATAAATATAGAATTATTTGAGGGAATAAATAGAGCAGTTACAGAAAAGCAGCAATCTTAAGTCATTCAGTGGTCTGCATATAGCCAGGCTTAATAGGGCATGCCATTTTTCTGATTTCTTTCTTGAGATTCTACTTGGTATCCAGGTTGTCCCCTCTGAAGGCAAGAAAAGGGACACCAGATTCCAGCTCTCAAATTCCCAAGTTCAAAGCCACAGGGACTTTTTAAGCAGTCATAAAATTGCTTTGATTAAATCTCAATTAAAATAATTGCCCACCCCAAATCTACCTGCCTAGACCAAAGGAGATATGATTCCTCAATCCAATGAGAGAGAGAAAATTTGTTGACTGCCTTAGACCAGAGTCACCATCTCTGCCTCTGGAACCAAAGGAAGGGCCTGTGAACGGAGTGTGAGGGTAGAAATGTAGATGCTTAGCAGTAAACCAGTGAAGTCGATATCATTATAATTGATTCCCCCAATGAGCCCAACTGCTATTTATAGGCTTTATAGGCTCTCACCTTCAAATCTCTGACTTTTTACTAACAGAACTTAATTTAGAACAGATTTAGGTTTATATGACAAGTGAGACCATGATAGAATTCCCATATATTTCCTCAATCAAATTCTCCTATAGTTAGAATGCTACGTTTATTATAATTAGCAAATACATATTAAAATGATTATTGATTAAAGTCTACTGCTGTACTTTACTTTTTGCCTAATAGCTTTTTGTGGTCTAGAATTCTCTCCATGGGATCTTTTTGGTAGTAACTCTTCTCAGACTTTTCTTAATTTTTTATGATCTTAGCAGTTTTAAGGCATACCAGTCAAGTATTTACAGGATGCACTTCTACTACAACATATCTGATAATTTCTTGTGATTATGTTGTCACTATAGATTTGGAGGAGAAAAACCGTAGGAATAAAGTACCATTTTCATTTCTTGATGTCAAGAATACATCCTGTCCTGAATCACATGGCTGAAGTGCTTTTTTCTCCCCTTTCATACTGTGCTCTTCAGAAGGAAGTCACACTAAGCAGCTAACATTTAAGGCATGAGCATTTATGCTTCTCTTCCTTGAGCATTGAGAATGTACAAAAAGCTATATCCCCTAAAGAAGAATTACAGATAATTCGGGGTGTGGTGGCTCACGCCTTTAATCCCAGCACTCGGGAGACAGAGGCAGTCAGATCTCTGTGAGTTCTACACTAGCCTGGTCTACATAGCAAGTTCCAGGCCAACTGAGGCTACAGGGAGACCGTGTCTCAAAAACACCAAAAAATTTTTTTTCAAATTATTTTTGTTCTTGTTCCTCAAACTGTTCTGATTTTGGACATTAGGAGCATTTACTGTTGTCTCCTATATATTACTTGCTTTTTGATCAACAGAATATAACAAATGTTGGTAATGCATAACCTTTTAAGCTTGGTCATAAGCACACTAGCAACTTCTTCCAGAGTCTCTTGAACTCATACTCTAGGAGAAACTACTCCGATGTAAGAACTCGGGCCACTTACAGAGCACAAATCTAACTACTTGTTAGAGCGCTATTGAAGAATCCCAAGCTATTTATCCACATCAGTGGGCCATGTGGAGAGAGAAAGAGACTGATTCTAGCCCCTAGCTCTTCCATTCATCAAAGCTAAGGAGCCAACCATTTAGTAACTTGGAATGCCATCTTAGCTATCAAGCCAGTCAAACCTTCAGACTACTTAACCCCCAACCACCATGTGCCTAATGCCAAATCAGAGCTCTCTCACCAACACCTTACAGAACTCTGAGCAATGGCAGTAAATTGTTTTAAACTTCTAAATTTTAGAGTAGCTTGTGATGTAATAAAAGACAACTAAAACATGCACAAAAATCTACTAGATTTTAACTCTCAAACTGTAGTTAAAATTACATTAATAAACATAAGAAAATGTTAACGAACTGTCCTTCTTCCTAGAATTAGTTGACTTTGGGATCCTCAAGGTGACATTCTGACTGGAAACTTTGCTCCACGCAGCTATGCTTTCAATGTCTATTTAAACGAGTACTGTTTGTCTTAATGGTTTCTGACTGCCTAAAAATTATAGGAAAGCAAGCATCTCAACTGAATTTTCAAGCAGTAGAATCTTTGTGAATCCAGAGATTTGATGTTTTCCAGAACCATGGTGAGACAAGGCAGTTGGGGTGTGTGTGTTGTTTTTGTTCGTTTTGTTTGTGTCTTGGAGGACGAGGTCTCCCTGTAGTGCGATGGCGAGGACCGGCGAATATCACGCGGAGCCCAGGTCGGGCCGTGAACGCACGAGAGCCGGCCCTGTCCGCTGCTCCCTAAGTGGCTCGGTAGACAAAAAAAAAATAAAGAAAATATAAATAAATAAACAAATAAAACAAAAAAAAAAAAAAAAAAAAAAAAAAAAAAACAAAAATAAAAAAAAAAAATAAGAGGCGTGCACCACCACACCCAGCTTTTTTTTTTTTTTTTGATTTTTTTGATAGTCAGGCGTGGGTAGTGCACACCTTTAATCCTAGCATTCAGGAGGCAGAGGCAGGTGGATCTTTGTGAGTTCAAGGCCAGCCTGGTCTACAGAGTGAGTTCCAAGACAGCTGGGGCTACAGGGAGAACCTGTCTCGAAAAGATTAAAAAAAAATGAAAATGCATTTCTATATATGAACCAATCTAAGCTTTTATGTCGCCTTGATAAGGGTTTGGGGGTCACAGGTCTCCACTCAACCCGAGGGGAGGCATCACTGCATTTTACATGCACTCTACCTTCTCTGGAATAAATAAGACATGTAGGAATGGGGGAAGTGGGAAATGAACACAAAATAGACCTTCACAATAGATAATGTCCATTTTGTCTGCAAGTTAGCGTCAGATAAGGTTATCAGAGAAGGTGAGATGGCTCAGCAGGTAACGGCACTTGCCATCAAACCTGATAACCTGAGTTCAACTCCCAGGACCCACATAATGAAAAAAAAAGAATCTCCTCCTGCCATTTGTCCTCTGCCCTCCACGTGCATGCCCACAGTGTCTGTGCACCCACACACATACAAAATTAATAAACGCAAAAAAATATTTTAAGTTTAGGTTATCAGATTCAAGGAGGCAATATCATATGTATTTTAGTATACAGATCAGGTTTTTATTTTATTTCTGGTGTCTTGTTCTTTTGGGCTGTGAGCATGAGCTTTTAACTGCTGAGCCACGTCTCCAGCCCAGCTCTCTCCTCTTTTTATCCAAATTCTCTGCCTTTCGCTGGGTCACAGTTTGCCTCTTGCACATTTTATTTAGCTAAAATCACGTCATCTGTAAACAAGGACAATTACATTTCTTCCTTTCTGATTTGGATCCCTTTTATTTTCATTCACATAATTGCTCAGTAGTGAATTCTAGTGCCTATTTTATTTATTTATTTATTTATTTATTTATTTATTTATTTATTTATTTATTTATTGTGTGTGTGTGTGTGTGTGTGTGTGTTGCCTCTGGTGTAGACAGGTATACCATGTCATTCAATGCCCACAGAGGTCAGAAAAGGGCATCATATCCCCTGGAACTGAGCTATGGACAGTTGTTAGCTACCATGTGAGTACTGGGAATTGAGCCTAGGTGCTGTGCAAGAGCATCCATTGCTCTTAACTGCTGAGCCTTCTCTCCAGCCACTCTAGTGCCTATTTTAAAGAAACTTTTTTCAGAGAAGTTCTACCACAGTAAATATATAAGATAATTATTTATTTCACACATTGGAAGAAACCACTCTTAGTCAGAGGCAACACCCAAAAAGGCTGTATGACAAAGGTAGCCTTTCATGACATAAAATTTTGGAAAATTCTGCTTCCAACTATCTTGAGAGAGAAGAAAAAGCATCAATTGTTTAGCTCTTATATGCCTGGTATTATAGTTATCTTGTATTACAATCTACTTAACATAGATAGATATGTATTAATTAATCTATTTTAAAGAAAACTAAACAGAGTCATACGTAAGTCAAACCTCTTTTAAGGCTAAAGTCAGGAGCTAGAATTTGAATTGATTTGGGCTCCCAAGTTGAACATTATTTTTCCATACGCTTAAATAGTAGTCAATATATACCTCAAAGACTAAAGACCATTCTAGAAGTCAAATGCTATGATGCTTTTCTAGATGTATCTTGGCTTCAGTACTGGTTGCTGAGTGCTCTGAACATAAACATGTTCGTGGTAACTGGACTCTGACTGGCTCCTGTAATCATGTACTCCTCCACACTAAATCAGGATTGACCTATAGAACCAGTAAAACACAGGATAAGTTATGGTTTGTGCCTTCACAGGCTGGATCACTCACTCTAAAGGAAGCCAGTCACTATAGGGTGGAGACTCTTGAGCAGCCCTAGGCAGAGGCTCACTTGGTGAGAAACTGTCAAGAGATATGGAAACCAGCCATGCCGGAAGAGCTTCCTTCAGTCTCTGTCCATCATTCAGATGACTAGAGATCCAGGAGACACCCTAATGTCACACTCAGGAAGCATTCTGAATCAGAGCAACTCTCCCCCAAGGCATCCTCCTCAACTGGTTCCCAGATCCCAGATCCACAGAAACTATGAGATAATGCATATTTATTGCTCTAAGCCACTAACTGTTATAATAATCTATTATATCATTACAAAATTAGAATAATTTTCTGTCATGTAAAAGATGATAAAATAAAAAGATAAACATTTGCCTCTTCTGCAATCTATGCCAACACAGAGCATAACCATGAGGTTGGGGAATGAAGAACTTTTATAGTATACTTTCCAAATATTATCAACTTTTGTTTTATCAATGACAAATGACAAAAACTGGAGGAAAAATAGCAGAGTAAAGTTACTTCATTAGTGAAATGGAGGAAGTAATTTTTATGAATGTGGTGCTTGAACCAGTATTACTGAAAAATAAACTAATCTCACAAGTGAACAAAAGCAGTGGTTTTTTAACTAGAGCTCAGGACTGTTGCCAGACTCTGACATACAGCCTCTGATGACAAACTACTGCAGGCTGAAGAGGAAGCAAATGTTTGCCCACTGGTCTACCAAACAGACAACAAGGACCATCTGTTAATTACCACAAGAACTAGACAGAAAAAATAAATGGAACTGAAGTTTTCTCTAAAGTAGATTTTTCTTTTCCTGTCTTTTTCCTCCTTCTACCTCTCATCCCTACCTCTTCCTTCTTCCTTCCTTCCTTCTTTTTTTATGCTCTGAGAAACAAACTATAATTAGGTCTGAAATAAGTTCATTTTAATCTTTTCTTTTTATCAATTACATAAAAATATATTCAAAAAGTAACTGACAAGTGGAAATATGGCAGATAGGTCATAACTTGATGCTGATGTAAGATGTGATATAAGGATGGTAAATATAGCACATTCCTTTGCATTTATGTTGTGTTTTAGTATTACTTTTATCTACAACTCATTAAAATAATATGTTATAATAGACAAATAGCTCACAACTTCTGAATGAGAAATCAGCAGCAATTGTATGCATAATTGGGTTTTGCAAGTATTAGAAGTCAACCTAAGTGACATATTTAGGTCTTTACAATGACAAAATTTGGCTAGGAATGAGGGATGAAGAGGAGGAGATGGTGATGAGTAACATTTTAAAATAATCTTTCTAGCAATGTGTGGTATGTATTTGTGTTTCTCAGGTAAAGCATAGCTAAAAGTTTACAGGATGAGTGAAAATGAAGATGAATGGTGAAAAGAGAAAAGAATGCCCTAAAGGACTTCAAGAGACTTAAAAGTATTCTCAAAGTAGAAAGTGATGAAGTAGAAGTTTTAATGAAAGATGTTCAAGAGGTAGCAACTGGTGGTACCCAAGCACTATAGAGAGAAAATTCAGTGTGTGGTGGAAAATAAAAAATATGTCATGAAAATGGGGACTGAGATTCAGAGAAACAAAGTGATTCTTCTAGACCATGTGCAATGTGTGTGTGTGTGTGTTGTACACGTGTGTGTAATACATAGAGGAGGATGCCAGAGCATGCGGAGGTCAGAGGACAACTTCAGCAACTTGATGCTCTTTTTCCACCACATGGGTCCCAGAAATAGAACTGAAGTCATTACCTGCTGAGCCATCTTACCCACTCCATAGTAGAATCATTAAAGTATGGGGGGGGGGCGCAGTAGAAAGATGGTTCAGCGGTTAAGAGCACTGGCTGCTTTTTCAGAGAACCTGGGTTCCATTTCTAGCACACATATGGGGGCTAACAATCATCTATAAGTCAAGTTCCAGGGAATCCAACGCCCTCTTCTGACCTCTATGGTTATTGCATAACATGAGTGCACTTACACACATGCAGGCAATATACTTGTACACATAAACTAAATAAGAAAATTATTAAACCAAAGCAATATGTAGTTCAAAGTGAACACTAGCTTCATGTACCATTCTCAAACATTGTAACAGGCTGTGGGGGGGGGGCGACCACCAGGGAGACTGTGTTAGAGGACAGCTCATTTAATAAGGAAGGGGAATCATTTTTATAGCCACTTAGGAAGGGGGTGGGCTGGGGCGATTCCCATGGCTGCAGGGTCCTCTGATTTCAGGAAAGCACCGAGGGAATGAGGAAACAAAAACTTTATTACTACTTGCAGGAACCTAATGCCTAAGGCCAGGAGTGAAGGACCTTGGAGGACAGAGGTTCTTCCAGGTTCGAAATGGCTGAGCTCCTGCTGACCTCAGGAAGAGGCTTCTGGGGTCTCAAGCCATTCTCGCTGTCCCAGGTGGGCACCAAGCCTCACATAAATCCCACATCATCATTTCTTCACTTTAATGTTTTTAGATTTTTGCTTTCACTGTATAATGTGTAGGCAGTTTGACTCCATTTATAAAATTTTTTTAATTGAAAAAAAAATTATCCATCTTTTAAAAAGGGAAGCTCTTAAGTCTCTTTTTTCCAAACCTTAACTAATATTCTTAATAGCAAGCAAACATGCTAACAGATAGAGTCTAATTTATTTTTTATCCAAAACTGTTTGCTGTTACCTGGTACTGAACAGGACATTCGTAGCATTTGCTCAGCATTCCTTGGAAAAGCCAAGTTTCTCTTGGATCAAATTTTGTGTTTTTCCCTATCTGTGCTTCATTTGGATATTTTGTATATAATGTTTAAACTGTTGAGAGAATGTTACTGTTAGCAACAGTACTAAGGCCTGTCTCTTAGTAACAAATACAAATCTAAGTAAATAGCAAATAATTCTAGATTTGTCACCAAAATCTTGGTTTATAACCAGGTCTGGTTCTACAGGCCTGTGATCTTAGCTACTATGGAGACTGAGACAAGAGTATTGAAGTTCAAGACCCTCCTCATACATGTGGCATCCATACACACACACACACACACACACACACACACACAAATAAAATAATAAAAATAAATATTTTTTTAAAAAATGTCTTAAGGGTTGAAGAGATGGCCTAGTGGTTAAGAGCACCGACTGCTCTTGCAGAGGGCCCAGGTTCAATCCCCAGCACCCACATGGCGGCTGAGAACCCATCTATAACTCCAGTTCCAGGGGAATCTGACGCCCTCTTTTGACCTCTGCGGCATTGCACAACACAGGTGCACAAACCTGCACGCAGACAGTACATTCATACATATAAATAAAATAAAATAAATGTTTTAAATGCCATGCCATGGAGTATAGCTTAGTGCTGGGGTGCATGCTTACATGCTTCCTCTGCATAAGGCTCCCAGTACAGGGAAAAAAAAAGAAATCCTGGTTCGTTCAGTTGCACTATCAACCACATCAATCTGAGCATCACAGTCTCTCATTAAGTAATATTGTAGGTCAGCCAGGTGTGGTGGTGCATACCTTTAATCCCAGCACTCAGGAGGCAGAGGCAGGCCAATCTCTGTGAGTTCTAGGTCAGCCTGGTCTACATAGTGAGTTCCAGACCAGCTGGGGTTACAGGGAAAGCCTTTCTCAAAAAGAACAACAACAAAAATAATTGTAGGTCATAGCCTAAAAGTAAAGTTGTTCAATTCTTCCCTCAAATAAAAATCTGTACTTTTTGCAGCAGGTGTTAGACCAATAAAATATTCATTAATGTCAATTTCCTTTTTCCTTCTTGTAATTTAGCATAAAGATAAACAGATGATATTAATTTAGTAAGAGTTTTTTATTCCTTTTACTATCCTCCAGCTGAACTTCTTTTGACTTTCTAGTTTTATTCCTTATCTTTATCATCTCTTTACCTAATCACTTTATTTTGAATTCTCTCTACTACAGAATCATTTAATTCATTACTTTTTATCTATCTTAAACTTTCAGCTATTCTTTCACCAAATTTAAAGAGAACTTCTATACCTCATGAACATTTTTACTAAGTCCTATAAATATTGGGCTATTTTATCAGGATTAACCTGGCTAAGTAATAGACATGAAAACTTACTCTCTAAAGGACAGTATGCTGTACAACTTCCATTTGTCAGCTGTATCTTTTTAAAATTTATTTAGTCAGTTTTATTTTCTGTGAATGAGTCCAAAATCCAGAAGCAGTGTCTCCTGAGGGCTTCTTGCTGTGTCATGGCGTGTTGGATTCCATGACAGGAAGAATGGCAAGGAGAAGAAAGGAGGGAGGAGAGGAGGAGGAAAGGAAGAGAAGAGAATTAAATTGAAAATTAAACCTCCAACATAATTACTTGAGGAACATAGTCAAGCCATTTGACCTCAGCCTCCCCAAATTCATATCCTTCTCATTTGCAAAACACATATATTCCATCCTAGGAGCCCCAAACTCTGAACTCATTCTAGTACTCTAGCACCAACTTTAAAGACACAAAGACTTATCAAAGCCAGGCATGAGTAAGATTCAAAGCAAGATTCATCCTGACATAAATTCTCTCTGCTTATGAACCTGTGAGATCAAAGAACTTCAAAATTCAGTGGTAGGTAGGAACAGGCTAGACAGAAGTATCCATTCCAGAGAGAAACAAATATATTAAAAAAAAAAAAAAAAGAAGAAGAAAAAAAAGAGGTCTAGCAGTTCAAGGTAAGATTAAAATTCAAAAAAAGGAAAACAACACTTGGCTGTTTCCACTAGGCATGAGGCACAACTGACCTGCTACAGTAAAAAAGACAATGGAATGCAGAGAACGAAATCCAAGGCCAAGCAGTGGAGAAAAGGCTGAGGTCCTCCACAGGCCTCCAGGAAACCTTGTTTCAAGGTCCTTCTCTGGTCTTGATGGGCAGGGCTGCCTTCAAGACTTCTGAAAGACCTTTAGGGTCTTTCTACTACTACCTCGATGAACAGGATTTTGTTTCCTTCTGTCCAGGATCTCTTTAGTATATACTCCCTTAACCACCTCCTTACTTTGCTCTCATAAGTAAGTATTTTCATTCTTCATATTTTCAAATTTTGTACTTTCCTCTTCTGTAATTATAAATCCTACCTTTAAAATGATTTGTTCCTTTTTCATTTTACTATAAGCAATTAAAAAAAACAACACAGCTCCCAAATACTTTGCTGCTTAGATGTTTGTTCTGTCAGATGTCCAAGTTCATTGTGTTCAGATTCCATAAGTCCCCATAAAATGGACATATGTCATCCAAGCTTTTTGAAATTGTGTGATAAAGATGGCCCTTATTCCTAGTTTCCAATACTTCGTTCCATGTGAGACCTGTTGTGATGACCTTTACAATCCATATTTTGAGCAGCTCTGTCATCACTACCCCTTAAGTTATCTCAAAGAAGTTCTAGGCTTCCTTCTCATTGTTCTTTTCTTCTGCACCCCCATCCCCTGCCCCAGAACACCCCTATTGTTCCACTCATGAAAACTTGGCCTAGACAGCTGTTCCAAAATCTTCTACACTCTACTCACCCTGTTCCCAAGTTGTTTCCATCTTTTCAGGTATTTGTTACACCAACAATCCATTCTTGGTAGCAATTTTCTGTCATGATTTCTTTTATGCTACTGTTAGCATAAAAGAATAGCAGATTGGGGCTGGAGAGATGGCCTAGAGGTTAAGAGCGCCGACTGCTCTTATAGAGGACCTGGGTTTGATCCCCAGCACCCATATGGCAGCCAAAAACTGTCTGAAACTCCAATTCCAGGAGAACTCCAATTCCAGGGGAATCCGACACCCTCTTCTGACCTCCGAGGCATTGCACGACACGGGTGCACAAACCTGCATGCAGACAGTACATTCATACATATACAGAAATAAATTTTTTAAAAAAAGTTTAAAAAATTAAAAAAAAAAAAAAGAATAGCAGATTGGACAACTGATAAACAGCAGAGACTAATTTGATTCATGGTAACACAGTGTATGTCTGTAAAGTACATTTTGTGATTCTTTATTAACTAATATATTTATTCATTGAAAATTACATACATTTATAAAATGCATTTTGTTGGTATCCACCATTACCTCCCTCTGACTCTCCCTAGTGTCCCCCACCACATCTCCCTCTTAATTTCACATTCTCCTTTGTTGTTGTTGTTGTTGTTGTTGTTAAAAACCTCTTGAGTCCAACTAGTGGACTTCCGCTATATGCCTGGATGTGGGGCTATCTAACATTTTAATCCAGCAGGTGTTTCTGTCACAAATCCATTTATTCCCTGAAATCTATATTGTTTGTAAAACTTGTAACAATGATAACAAAATGGTTTCTAAATCAAAGACAATATAAGCCAGCTTCTACACTCTCCTGTGTGAAGGAATTTGAAAAGGGTTATTGAAATTCTCAGGCTGCTAGTAGAGCTTGGTGGTTCAGTTCATATAAAGAGAAGGAAGGAATTCTGTCATGCCGATTCATGAAAAAGCCCAAGCATTCATTTGAATTGGAATGTGTTTCACTAGCACATTCCCATACTGTCAGAGGGTATATACCTCCACTCTAAAAGTACAACTCAGTCAAATCTCCAGTGGATTTCTTCCCCAGTTTGCTGATTTCAAAACCATTAGCTTGAAGATAGAGACATTTCTCTAGCTTCTAACAAGTAGGTCAGAGATGTTTTGTTTTCACTGGGTCATAAATTTGTTATAAAATTGGTTCTTTTCGTGCTCATTATTTTGACTAGTAATTAAATCATTACTTAATAAAACATATTACAAGGATTTTATTTGGCTGACCTATTTAAGTTACAGATTTTGTGAAACAATATTCGTGTCAGTTTGTATTATTTTTCTTAGTAGTCAAGTCTTCATTAAAGAACTTGTGATCTATTTTAAGTTCCATGAGGCTCCTGTTCAGCAGAATTCTGCTCACTTTCATTGTTTCCATACTTTAATTTTTAATTTTAGTAGATATCTCTGAAGTTTTTCTATTTTTTATTTCCATATTTTTGGAACTTTTAATTTTTATATTTCTATCACGATTTATTATTTACTGGCCTTCATTCTCAATAACTTAAAAGGTTAACAAAGAATAATTGCATGGGGCTGGGGAGATGGCTCAGTAAGAAAGAGCACTTGTTGGGTTGGAGAGATGGCTGAGTGGTTAAGAGCACCGACTGCTCTTGCAGAGGACCTAGGTTTGATTCCCAGCACCCACGTGGCAGCTAAGAACTGTCTTTAACTCCAGTTCCAAGGGAATCTGATGCCTTCTTCTGACCTCCACATCATTGCAGGACATGGATGCACCAACCTACATGCAGAAAGTACACTCATACACATAAAAAATAATAAATAAAATTTTAAAAATTAAGCAGAACTTTAAAAAAAAAAAAAAGGAAGAAAGAGTGCTTGTTCTGGAAGCATGAGGATCTGAGTTCAAATCCCAGTAAACAAAAGCCAGACATGGCAGTACATGCCTGTAAGCCTAGAATTAAGGGGTAGAGACAGGAGGATCCTAAGAGCTCACTGGCCAGCTCAGCTTAGCCTAAACAAAGGTTTTCCATTCATTGAGGAACCTTGTCTCAAGCCAGTGAGGAGGAGAGTGATAGAGATAGACACATGAAATCCTGCTGAGTTCCACATATGGGTGAATGAATGAACATGTGCACCCATACACTCACATGCATGTAACACACACATACACAGCAAGAGAGGGAGAAAGGGAGAGAGACAGAAAGAGAATTCTAAAAAATGTCAGTAAGAGCCAGCGAGATGGCTCAGCCAATAAAGGCACCTGCTATCAAGCTTGATAACCTGAGTTCAGTCCCCAGAATCCACATAGTAAAAGGAAAGAACAAACTGCAATAAGTCATCTTCTGACCTCTAATACATGCCATGTCATGAATGTCCCCCCACATACATACACAGATTCACACATAAATAAATATGTTTTAAGTCAATAACTTTAAAATGAAGAAAAAATGAGGGCTGGAGAGATGGCCTAGTGGTTAAGAGTGCCAACTGCTCTTGCAGAGGACCCGGGTTCGATCCCCAGCACCCACATGGTGGCTAAGAACCGTCTTTAACTCCAGTTCCAGGGGAATCGACACCCTCTTCTGACCTCCGCGGCATTGCACGACACGGGTACACAGACCTGCATGCAGACAGTACACTCATACACATAAAAAATTTTTTTAAATTAAAATTAACTTTAAAATGAAGAAAAATGAAAACTTTAATACACTTGGAATTATTTTCCTTTTAACATATTTACTATTTTATATTAATAGGAAAATATAAACACTTGATGAATATTAAATTATAAAGCAGGGGCTGGAGAGATGGCCTAGCGGTTAAGAGCGCCGACCACTCTTGCAGAAGACCCAGGTTCGATCCCCAGCACCCACATGGCGGCTGAGAACCCTCTGAAACTCCAGTTCCAGGAGAACTCCAGATCCAGGGGAATCCGACACCCTCTTCTGACCTCCGCGGCATTGCACAACATGGGTGCACAAACTTGCATGCAGACAGCACATTCATACACATACAGAAATAAATAAAATTAATTTTTAAAATTATAAAGCAAAATGATATAATGCTGATAAATTTAACTTTTGAAAGTGTAAAAATCTATTAAAGTATTTTATAAAAATAAAACCACCTACATTTCCAGCATTCAGTGCCTATCTAGTTGCCAATATCAAGAATTGGTATCAAACTCTGAGAATATAGCATCTAGATATACATATTTATATCACAACCTATACCTCAGTCACTATATGCAAAATTCTATATAATTCTATATTAATATATATAAAGCATATATAAAGTAATTCCAGAACCATGAGTTAGTTTGTGTAAAGAGAAACAAGAAAACAGATATCAATTGTCAGTGGGAAGTAGAACTTTCTTCTGTAAACACTTTCTGCATGTATGCTAAGAGGATTTGACAAGTAAATTAAATTTCTCTTTTCTTTTTACCTAAGTGATTCTGCAGTTCAAATCCCACTGGACTCTGATCATTCTCCTTTTCTCATGCTGTAAGTAGCACAATCCACAATTTTTCGTGGCATTTGGATGCTTTTTATTTCAAAGAGGAAGGTTAAAAGATGGGGAATGACTTTCCATGAGACAGGGTGTAAGTAAGAATGAAAGACACAGGGATGAACGTTTTGAGCCAGAAGTGTCTCAAGTTTTCAAATCTTTTTCTTATGCCTTTAGCGTCTGTGATGGGGCATCCTCTGAAACCCAGAGCCTGGAGCTTCTTCTCCCAGATCTAACTGTGCTACTTAAGAGCTCACCTGCCTACGCTTTCCTCTTGTTTGTTTATTTGTTTGTTTGTTTGTTTGGTGAGACAGGGTTTTACTCCTAAGGTACTACTGATTAGTTTAATCTTGTAGCCAAGATTAAACTAATCAGTAGTAGCCACTCTACCATTTATCAAGAATTTAAACTGAAAGCCATCTTCAAACAATTCTGAAACTTCATGAGTAAGAGCAGAAGTGATTCTAGAAAAGAGGGACAGTCAGACCCTCATACATGCTCTCTGCTGCCTGAAACCATGCCACGGACCACTCTTCTCCTTAGATCTTCAACTGTCATTTAGATCTCTTGTTAATAACTTCCACAGAAAAGCATTCCTCCCCAGCCTCACCTCTAGATGTGTCCACTTAGAATTGTTTACCTTATACTTTTCATTTTTATGACAATAAAAAGTGGCATGCACTCAACAGAAACTGTAGTGTGATTTTTATTTTCTCAGCTTAATAATACACAGTAAAGTGCTCTCAGATGCCATGCATGTCATGAGCTCAGCTCCCAGACAACCACACCATGATTAGGGATAACTATTAATACTACAGTGCATTATGCTGCAACCTATGATGTTTGCTAGGTTAGAAGTATCGAATGCATTGTTAACTTAGAATATTTCCAATTTACAGTGGGATTGTTGGGATATAACCTCACCATTAAATTGCAGAGAACCTGAAGTCAAATTCTTCTTATGAAGAATTCCAATGAAGTCTTGTTCTGCTTAACAGAATGATGGTTTTGCTTTATTCTGTGATATGATTTTGTCTCCTTTCATGGAGAAGAATTGACATGAGGACCTCATCTTTGTGTGTTTTGGCTTGGCATTAATCACAGAGCTTATCCCTCTAAAGGAAGACAGGGTTTAATTGATTAATCACTGGAGATTACTATGGAGTAAATGTTTGTAAATCTCTAAAATTAGTATATTGAATTAATATCTTCAATCACAAAATCTACAGGTGGCATCTGAGAAGCTTAGAGGGTAAGGAAGAGCTTCCTTGCCTTCACCTCCTGCCTTGTGAGAAGTCCAGGAAGAGTGCCCTTACAGAGCTCAGCCATGCTCACTCCGACCTTGGGCTTCTGTCCTCCAGACCTGTGAGAAATGTTTGTTCCTTAGTTAAGACACTCACCCTATGTGTTATAGGAGCCCAAACTGACCAGGGTAGAACCATTTAAATGAATCATATTCTATTTTCCTCCTTGATTTTAGACCTCGATCAAGTACTTGGAAAGGTTTTCCAAGACTTCTCTAAATAAAACATTTATTTATTTATTTATTTATTTATTTATTTATTTATTTATTATTTAAAGATTTGCTAGTTCTCATTTTATGGATATGAGTGTTTTGCGTACATGTATGTAAGTGCACCAGATGCATGTAGTATTTAAAGAGGCCAGAAGAGGGCATTGAATATCCTGGAACTGGAGTTGCCATCCATTGTAAATCACCATGTGGGTGCTAGGAACCCAACCAAGGCCTCTGCAACAGCAAGTGCTATCCTTAGAGCCCCTTATTTATTTTTCTTATTATTAGTGTGTGTTTGTGTGTATGTGTTGTGTGTGTGTGCTCAAACATCTGTGTACATGTATGATGTGTATGTGTAGGCACATATGCCACCACACGTGTGGAAGTCAGAGGACAACTTGTGAAACCAGTTGTCACCTTCCCTCTTTATGTGGGTTTCAGGAATAAAATTCAAGTCTGCAGGCTAGTGCATCAAACACTTTTACTGCTAAACCATGTCAATAGCTCCTATTTCTTCATTTTCTATGTCATAAAAATTGAAAACTCCATTTGGCCTCTGACATGATTTCATGTTATCATTTTCTACCTGTGAGCCAATGAATTCTCCTTAAAATTGTGGAACATAGTACATTTCTTTTTTTATAAGACAGTTCTTAGCCACCATGTGGGTGCTGGGAATTGAACCTGGGTCCTCTGCAAGAGAAATTGGGGCTCTTAACCATTGAACCATCTCTCTAGTCCCAGAAAATGCTAAATTTAAACATTTATTTCATGGTGGGCATGTGCATTACAGCAATCTTAACAATATTTTCATTGAATTAGCAAAGTTTTAGATGTAGCCAAAAACATGGCCAACCTAAGCAATAGGTAGATTTTCCCCAAATCAAGCATTTTGAACAATGACTGATGTGGGAACTAGTAAGTGAGATTATTGCATTTTTAAAGTGATTCAGGATTTATTCTCAGCATGTAGTTTTACCTGGACACTAAAGCAGGCTGGGAAACATAAACAGCTATTTCTGGAAAGTTTCTTGAATCCTTTTCTGCAAGGTTTGCAAGAACTACCATGAAATCATGTGTTTATTATAGAATGACTTTCCATTCTGGTTCTGCTGAAAGTTTGAAAAGCTAGACCTGATGGCAATGTGTCTTTCCACACTTGCCCACTACTCTTAATATTTGGTGGACACAGACCACACTTGAGCTTCTTGCCTTTCAGCAGAACAGTTGGTCCTTGCTTCTTCACTCAATTTCTTTTGTACTTGAATGGGGGGGATAGCAAAACTGAATGCTGGCATCACAGCCTACAGAAATATTAAATTAGCAGTTGAAGTTTTTCAGTAGATTGCTTTTTCCCATTTGAGTCTTCACCTATTTTAAGTAACTGTGAAATTAATTTTAAAAATAAAGAGTCAAGTTGAAGACAGTCAAATGGATACAATATTATTAGGAGGCCAAAACAAGGCCAACTTTTGCTTTGAGGACTTTACTTCACATGTACAGGCTTTTTGAGGAAATTAGGTTATGACAGGAGGTCTTGGTGAGTGAAATTAGGGCCTTTCTGAGAAGAACTGTGAAAGTACTTACTCTTTCCTTCTTCCCTCCATGTAACATCAGATGGTTATCTGAAACCCAAGGCAATGGACCCCACCACACAGAGGGTGCAATGTATCTTGAGTTTAGACTTCCCAATCTCCAAACCTGAGAAAAACACCTTTGTTATTTAAGACACCTCAGTTTTGGCAATTTGGTAGCTTGAACAGAATAAGGCATCACAGAAACTAAGAGAAATGTATTAAAAAGTTCAGCTGAGGAAAAATTAGTCGTCAGACTAATATGTTCAAAGTCAAAGGATCAGCCCCGATTTATTGGTTCAATCAGAAATCTTACTGAGACTGGGACCAGAAGAATTTGTTGATGTGCTAAAAAATAAATCAGCAAAGATATGACCTAGAATATGGCATTTAACCATGCCAGAAGGCCTGGGTTCTCTCTGGAACCAAAGCAATTATCCTGGCATAAAAAGTGTACCATCAAGTTCTGAGAAAATTAGTACAGACAAGGAAAAATATATATTTCTCATAGGAAAACAAGGCCAAATTGTTTTGAGGTCTTTGCTCCCACTATATAGTATTAAGGTAACAGTATAAGTAGAGAGGAGAGCCTAATGCATTCTGTTTTTCTCAAGTGGTAGAAGTAGAGATCCTAGCAAGTGTCTATTATCTTGTTCCTAACTCTAAAAAATATAACTCAGCAATATTGTCTGCTTGAAAACTTTACAATTTTGTAAAGCCATTTCTGCTGATATTCTGTGGAAAGCACTTTCTTTTCTTTAAATTTATTTATTTATATTTTTTTATCAAATCTAGACCCATGTCCCCCCCACACACCACCAAAGCTCATGCATTCTGCTAAACATGCTTTTCATCTCTTTCTCAGTCGGAGCACTTTCTTTTATGGTTGGGAGGAACCAAGGAATGGGTTCTATGGAGTCCTGTCCAGCCCCTAGGAATGGCTCTCTCTCTCAGATGACTTCCCAGGTACCTCAACTGGGAAGTGAAATATTGGAGTTGTTTGCTGATTTTCAAGGGCAGAAATGTTTTAACTCTTTGCCTTTACAAAAGAATTATGCAATGTTTACTCCCTTCCCACTCTCTTGGTTGTTTGGTTTGAAGTTTTTTGTTTTTGTTTTTGTTTTAATGTCTTCATGTTGCCAGGCATGATGGTGCACACCTTTAATCCCAGCACTCAGGGGCAGAGGAAAGCAGACATTTATTTATTTTTATTTTTATTTTTTTTGTTGTTCTTTTCTAGACAGGGCCTCCCTGTATCCCCAGCTGTCCTGGAACTCACTCTGTAGACCAAGCTGGCCTTGAACTCACAAAGATTCGCCTGCCTCTGCCTCCCAAGTGCTAGGATTAAAGGCATGCGCCACAACGCCCAGGCTGAGGCAGACCTTTATGAGTTCAAGGCCAGCTTTGTCTACACAGCAAGTTCCAGGCCAGCTGGGCCTACAGGGAGACACCGCCTCAAAAAGACCAAAAAAAATTCTCTCTCTCTCTCTCTCTCTCTCTCTCTCTCTCTCTCTCTCTCTATCTCTCTCTCCTATTTGGATGTATGTGCACCTATACGTGTAATGTGCTTGGAGGCAGAAGAAGGCATTGGATCCCCTGGAACTGGAGTTTCAGACACACAGGTGTGTATTGGAAAGAGCAGCCAGTACTTTTAAACACTGAGCCATCTCTCCAGCCCCTAGAGATATTTTTTTAAAAAAACATTAATTTGTTAGTTACTAATTCTCTTATAAATAAATTCAAAGCATTTAAAATATACATTTTGCAAGTATTCAAGAGGAAGAACATAGAGATACTAACTTTTTTTTTTCAAAGCCAATTTTTATTGAAGCTTTCTGCATTTCGAGATTGCTAACTTTTAAAAATGCCATTTTTAGCAATCCCTTGAAGCGAATACTGTCAATTTTTCTGCAATATTTTTGGATAGTGTCAAATTTGAGGATTGTTGTTTTAGTAAATATTTTTCCTCCCCTGGGTGATAATTCTACTGTTCTGTTAGCAATTTCATTTCTTGACTTTCAAGTGCTCTGGAAAAAAATAAATTTTATGTTTATTTTATAAGTACTTCAATGTGTTACATTTTGCATTGTAAGTTGCATTATGTAAAACACACATAGCTTACATTATATCTGCATTTTCATTGGTGAATTTTCTAGAAGACAAGGAAAATAATTCCTATAGGATTGTATTAATGTTCCATGCCCCTGAAGGTAAATGCGGAAACAAATTTTTATCTCCTTAACATGTTATGTAAGTCTTGAGTTTTATACTCATATATGTTTTCTTATTTTATTTAACTGGATTGACACACGAAATATAGCTTTAAGCTTTACTTATAACATTGCTGTGTCCTTAAAGTTTTCCATGACATATATTTTAGGTACTTTCAAAACTTTTTAAGTAGTAAATAATTGTGTGCTTATCAAAATCCAATCCTTTCTTTACTGGTCTGGTTCTCTGTATCTCATAAATCCCACAATACAGTTCTAAAAGGAAAATATGTTCCAGGGGTTCCAAAGGCAAGAGAGATGTGGAACCCACCAGCACCAAGACATTCTCCTGGTTTGATAGTATTAATCTATTACTGAAGATTATAAGTTTGAGTCAAGGCAAGAAAAAAAATGGCAGAGACAGTTTCCATATGTGACATTTCAAAGTAAAACTTCATATAGGCCATTTTTTTTTTTTTTGGTCTTTTTGAGACAAGGTCTCCCCATAGCCCCAGCTGTCCTGGAACTCACTCTATAGACCAGGCTGGCCTTGAACTCACAGAGATCCGCCTACCTCTGCTTCCTGAGTGCTAGGATTAAAGGTGTGTGCCACTCTGCCTGGTTTAAAGGCAGTTCTTAGCCACCATGTGGGTGCTGGGAATGGAATCCAGTCCTCTGCAAGAGCAGTCGGTGTTCTTAACCACTGACCCATCTCTCCAGCCCTGATAGGCCATCTTTTAATTTAATTTCATTTATTTTTACTTTATGTGTATGAGTGTATTGTATGCATATATGGAAGAGCCCCTGTGTTATGCAGTATCCTCAGAGGTCAGAGGACATTGGAATCCCTAGAACTAGAGTTACAGATGGTTATGAACTGACACATGGGTGCTAGGAAGTGAACTCTGCTCCTCTGAAAGAGTAGTCAGTGCGCCAACCACTAAGCAATCTCTCCAGCTCCCATATAGGCTTTCTTGAGCAATTTGAAATCAAGGGCCTCATTTTCACCAAAAATTGATGCCTTTCGCCCTGACCCCAGAAGAACTATTTGTTAAAAGCCTTCATAAAATCATCTCGATATCAACTTCTTACAACCAGCTTTCCCAGAAGTCATTTTTCTAGCATATGTGAAGCATGGGTCCCTCTGCCCAACACTGTGGCTGCCCAAGCACCAAGAAAGAAGTACTAGACATGTCTGAGAGAAGGACAAGCCACACCTAGACCCTCTCTCCTTTCCCCAGCTACTCACAGGCAGGCTGGGCTAAGCTGATATCTTTCTAGAGACTTTCTTCTGCCAGAAATGTTAACATATGGAGAGCCATGATGGTTAGTTAATCCCAGTTACTTCATCAAACTTTAGGCTTTGCTCTGTGGCATGTGTGGATGCAGTTAACAGCTTTAATCAGTTCAATTTAAGGAAATCAGAATATCCTTGATAATGTTGGTTGCCCAGGCAATCAGTTAAGAGAAAAACCTAAGATTTCCTAGAATAGAAGGAAATCTGTCTCAAGCCTGAGGCAGCTCCTGCTTGAGCTGCAAGCTGACCAGCCTACCTGTCCTTCAAGTGTCGGACAGCACAAGTTCTATCACTATAGGTATGACAGGGATGAAGAATATGTGTATATAAAATACACATTGATTCTGTTTCTCTGGAGAATCCTGACTCAAGATCTTGTTCTATCTCTGCTCCTTCCTCACTGCACTGTGTGCTGTGAATTAAGAGAAAGCGTCATGAACAGAGAAGCCTGTTATATTGGAGAAACGTGGTTCCAAGAACAACATTTAATGCTTGAGAGGATTCCTGGAGAAAACCAGAACACGGCTTTCTACCACGTTTGTAGCACTTTTACTATACATCTTTGTCTTGTTTCAAATATTTAGTTGTATACCCATTACTGGCAAGATTTCAGAATTCTCCCTCAATGTTTTAGCAAATGCCATGGTAGAAGTTACATCCATATGACCTAGTGAAATCACTTCTGAGTGTATGGAGTAAAGGAATCAAAATCAGCTTACTACAGAGAAATCTTCCTGCTCATGTTTATTACAGCATGAGAATTTTATTGTAAGTACACAACAACCAAATAATAAATGTGGTGTAAATGCGCAATGAAATTCTATTCCACCATAAAGCAGGGGGCTGGGAGTTAACAAAGAGTAATGAAAGGACATTGTATGCATAGATGGAAGTGTCATGATGAAATTCCTTACCTTGTACAATTAATATATGCTAATGAAAAGAAAAAAGTTTCTTATTGCAAGAATCTATATCTTTTTAAAATTTTATTTATTTTTATGTGTTTGAATGTACTGTCTGCATGTAGATCTGTGCACCCATGTTGTACAATGCCACGGAGGTCAGAAGAGGTTGTCGGATTCCCCTGGAACTGGAGTTCTCCTGGAATTGGAGTTACAGACGGTTCTCAGCCGCCATGTGGGTGCTGGGGATCGAACCCAGGTCCTCCGCAAGAGCAGTCTGCGCTCTTAACCGCTAGGCCATCTCTCTAGCCCCCAAGAATCTATATCTTTAATGATATGATTATCATAGTAAAGCTATCTCCTCTGGGCCTAATGTTACTATGTGAAGTAGAAATTGTTGTGGTGACATGCAGAATACCTTGTCCTCATAGTCATAGCAATGGAACAAACACAACAGTATGCCTATACCAATGGAGAGATCTATGGTAGTGGTAGTGGACTGTTAACATTCCCTCTCTGCTGGGAGTGGGGGTGTAGCTCAGTGGCAGAGCTCTAGAGTAGCATGCATGAAGGGCCTAGGTTCAATCCCCAGTAGCAGCAGAAGACAGACACCAAATGTCACCTGGGATTCCAGTCCTTATTCCTGCCTACTCCTAGCTGCATGTGGTCTTGAAGGGTGCTAAAGTATACAGAGGGTGGAAGTTAACTGCAGGTATGACTCCACTGATGCCACTTTTGTGAGGTTGTCACTCATACTGCAGACTTTTCAGTGATCCGATTGCTTTTCAGTCTCCCATGTTCCTATGAGTAACCTCTCACCTATGTTCCTGTAAACAACCTGATAAACTAGTTGGCTTGGCAACCTGGACTTGGACAGAAATATTTCTTTTATCTTGATGCCCTATTTTGGGTGAATATGAAGCAGGACAGAAGCAGAAGCCACAGTCCTAGGCCCTGTAAAGGGGACAGCCCAGTGACCAGGGCACCGCCCCTTCAAAAATGTGTGTCTATCCCTTCCAGACAGGGCAGTCTCCAGCACCTCCATTCCAGTGGGTAATTTGTGGTCAGGCACATCCTGGTAGAAAGAGAAATAAACAAGGCTAGCTTAAACTGCTGTTGGGCACAAATGTACTGAAGGCTAATCTGTCCTTGAAGTGACCTGTCAAGGAAAAGCCCTTATTTATCATCTCATGTATGTTTACAGTCATGTACAGATGCTTAAAATTATGAGATGTATGACCCTCATATACACAGACAGTCCAAAGTTATATAATAGCACATTGGCCAATCGGGTTCAGGATCCACACAATTTCCACCCAAGGAATCAGTTCCTTCCTCTGCAGAGATTCATAAAGATAACACTGGGAAAGAATCCTGAGCTGTAGGCTGGAGCCCGCTGCTCCCTTGCAGCAGATCTCCCTGCTATTTTTTCCTCTCTCTATTTTTGATTTGTTTCCTTGCTTCTTTTGAGATATGGTCTCACTATAAAACGCTGGATAACCTGGAACTCACTGTGTAGACCAGGCTGGCCTCAAACCCACAGAGAGCTGCTAGTCTCTACCACCTGAGTGCTGGGACTAAAGGCATACACCACCTCACCACTTTTTTGTTTTGTTTTTTTTTGTTTTGTTTAATTTTATTTATTTATTTATTTATTTTTATGTGTATAAATGTACTGTCTGCATGCAGGTTTGTGTACCCATGTCATGCAATGCTGCAGAGGTCAGAAGAGGGTGTCAGATTCCCCTGGGACTGGAGCTAAAGGCGGTTCTCAGCCATCATGTGGGTGCTGGGGATCGAACCCGGGTCCTCTGCAAGAGAAGTCGGTGCTCTTAACCGCTAGGCCATCTCTACAGCCCCTTCCCCCCTTTTTTTATTTCCCTTTTAGGTAAAGCCTTCACTGCCAACTGATTGAGCATGCTTCAGTTCTGATTAAGTCACCAAGAACATAGACCCTACCAGGTTTTGGAGACCCCAGGTAAGAACAAGATATTGCTTTACTTGTCCCTAGGAACAGTCATTGTATTTTGACATCTATTTATATCATTCGAATATGGCCTAAATATAGATGTATTTAATATAATTACATTTTTTAGATCAGTCAAGTAAATTGTGAGGAGTAATTCTTTTGAGATAAGAAGATCATTTCCTGGAAATTTTTGCATAAATTTCAAAAACAAATTGAAGTGTGAAAATGAAAAATGCTCATTAACAGGAATATACAATTGAAAAATGGGACTCTGTGGGTCCAAAGTTGGTTTCTTGTGACAGATTTTTAGAACTCTAAATATTTAAGAGAATCTACATATTTTAGATAGTCTTTTCTGTAAACATATTCCATGCCAGCTAATTTTCAATCATTAAACATTTAGGATCTTCAGAAAGCACAGTTATACTGATAAACTCTATCCATACCAGTTTCTAATGATTTTAAGTTAGAGAATAACAATTGTTTCCCTGTACTGTATTAGATTATGTACAGTCTAGGTTTGTCATAGCTTATGAAGAGAAACACGGAATACACACCCTAGCAAAACAGGAAATAAAAATCTCATTCACCAAAAATTGAA
This sequence comes from Rhizomys pruinosus, assembly GCA_009823505.1. Lineage (NCBI taxonomy): Eukaryota > Metazoa > Chordata > Mammalia > Rodentia > Spalacidae > Rhizomys > Rhizomys pruinosus. The sequence goes on along the minus strand of VZQC01015218.1, from coordinate 3,936,047 downwards.
ATGACAATTTTTAAAGTTTTAAACCTCTAATCCTAGAATCACCTAAAGTGACTGAATTAAATATCTCCATTGTTGCAAACAATATGACGCAAACATGGTAAAGGTACAAAACTAGAAACTAATCTACTTGCAGCCATTTAAAATTTTGAGATGTTATGTCTGTTGATTAGTTTATTAGTATTTGTTCTGATTTTCCCTCCAAACTCTGATTTTAAAAGGAGAGGATATACCCAATGTCTTAACCAGCTTGTAATTGAATCCCCCCAAAGTAATATCAATTTTAATATGATATTGTGTTTAAATCTACCAGATCTGGGTAAAAATCTTAGCTCTGCCATTTTCCAGCTCTGACTTTGCCAAATTAATCACTCTTAGCATTAGTTTCTTCATGTGCAAAATAAAAGAAAATCTTAATATTTTATCTGCTCTGTCACCAAAATGCCAAAAATATTTATTTCTATACATCATCCAGAGACAAGGGTAGAAATAATTAACTACACACATACTCACATATCTATATATTTTCTAAAGTATTCAGCATGGTAGTTGGCAAGAAGCACACACTCAGCAAATGGTAGGTATCATCTTCATCCCAAGAGTTTCCTAGTTTTCTTAAAAGCATTCAAGTTCTGATGTAAAAAAAAAATCTTGTTTAATATATTTTTAAAATAATGTTATTTTAAAACATATATTAGTGTTCATTCTTCCTGTGAAACAAAATATAAAATCTTATTGTTTAGGACTTTCTTGGTTATTAGTCAACAAAAATTGACTGAAGGAGTGAACCCCCAACCTCAGAAGTTCCCCAGAGAAGGTCAGAAACCATGCAGCAGTTCTTGGAAGCTGTAATGATAAAAATGGATGGGTTATTTACTCCTTAAATTTTACTGCTGCAATGATTTCACTCATTCTGTCACTAATGATTACAATTCCAAGAAAAAAAAAAAAAACCAACAGGCCTACAAGGGCTGAGTGAAATCAGATCCTTTATCCATAGTCTCACCTTTGAGTGTCACCTTAGCTCACTTAAAAGTTCAATGGAAGTCACAGAGGAGGAAGAAATTCATGTCAATGAGAAAACAAATATCGTGATGCATTTTCAGAAGTACTCCCTTTTATTGTTTGTCAAAAATCATACACTCTAACATCTATCATAATTGGATACACTAAATCAATAAAAAGGGATACAGGGCTGGAGAGATGGCCTAGCAGTTAAGAGTGCCGACCGCTCTTACAGAGGACCCGGGTTCAATCCCCGGCACCCACATGGCGGCCGAGAACCGTCTGAAACTCCAATTCCAGGAGAACTCCAGTTCCAGGGGAATCCGACACCCTCTTCTGACCTCCGTGGCATTGCACAACATGGGTGCACAAACTTGCATGCAGGCAGTACATTCATACACATACAGAAATAAATAAAATTAATAAAAAAAATTTAAAAAAAAAGGGATACAAAACTTTTATTTCTTCAATGTCCTGTTATGCCTTAAATATGACATGTCACCTACAGTCTCATGTGTTGAGCAAGGGTCACCAACTTGTGGCAATATTTTGGTATGTAATAAATGTTTAGGGAGTGGTGCCTGGCTGGAGTAAATAGGTCATAGCAGGTATGGCTCCAGGCCCTAGTCCCTTCCTGCCCAACATAAGGTGAAGAAAATCCTCTTCCACATACTCTTGACACCATAGTGCTCCATCCAAGTACATGGGGCCAAGAATCATGTGGACTGCGTCCTCTGAAATTGTAAGCAAAAGAAATCTTTCCTCCTTTTAATTTTTTTTTAAAAAAATAGGCATTTTGTCATACTAACAAGGAAAGTAACTAATACAGAGAATTGGTACAAAAAAGTGAAATAATTGATATTACTAGTCTGAACATACTATTCTTAAACCTTTGGAACTTGTTTGTAGTAAAAATTTTGAATTTTGGAGAAAGCTTAGGATGCTATAAGCAGAGGTTAGTGGGTGAATCTGATGAGAACTCAGAAGACAAGAACACTTATAGACATGTCAATAGGAAAAGCTGTGCTCAGGTTTCAGAAGAAAATGAAGACTCCTGGAAATTAGAATACAGGTGATTCATGCTACATTATGGCATATAATTTACATTTTTTTCTGTACCATAAGTCTTGGAATGTGGCTGAATTTTGAAGTAATGGACTCATTTGACAAATGGGATTTCAACATAGTGGAGCATTCACACTGTGGCATGGATATTGCTGGCTGATTTTAGCCAACTTTACAATAGGAAAAAGCAGAGTACACATGGATTGGAATCATTATGATTCTATTTTACCAAAAACTATAGATTCAATAAAATTCCAATTAAAATTCCAATGCTGTTTGTGGTGGCTTGAATGAGAATGTCCCCCATAGGCTTTAATTATTCAGACATTTTGTCCCTATTTGGTGGCACTGTTTTTGGAGGTCTTAGAAGGTGTGGCCATGCTGGAGGAAATACATCACTGGGGGCGGCCTTAGGGAGTTTAATAAGCCTTGCCAGTCTCCAGTCTCTCTCTCTTGACTGTGCTCATTGGAGATGTGAACCTAGGCTTTCTGCTCCGGCCCTGGACACCATGCCTCCCCGCCACAATGGACTCTTAATTCCCTGGAACTGTCAATCATAAGCTCAAATAAACTCTTCCTTTTATAAGTTCCCTTGGTCATGGTGGTTTTATCATAGCAACAGGAAAAGTGACTAATACAGTATTCTTCACAGAAACAGAAAAAGATGATCTCAGAATTTATATGGAAGCACAAAAGATCATAGATAGCCAAAGAAATCCTGAGCAAAAAGAATCATACTGGAGGTATTGCCATGTCTAATTACAAATTATACTTGAAAGAGCAATAATAACAAAAACAACATGATCACAACATAAAAACAAATGTTTAAGCCGGGCATGGTGGTGCACATCTTTAATCCTAGCAGTTGGGAGGCAGAAGCAGGCAGATCTCTGTGAGCTGAAGGCCAGCCTGGTCTACAGAGTGAGTTCCAGGACAGCTGGAGCTACAGGGAAACCCTGTCTCAAAAAGACCAAAAAAAAAAAATTTCTCTACAAAGGAAAGAAACAGTTAATTGAGTGAAGAAACAACCTACAAAATGGGAGAAAATCTTTGCTGGTTATACATATGACAGAGAATTAATATCAACATTACACAAACTCAGAAAACTAAATAGTAAGAAATTTTTAAACCCAATCCAAAAAATAGGCTAACATAATAAACATGTTTTTCAAAAGATGAAAAACAAATGGCCAATAAACATGAAAAAGTGAATTTCACTAGCCATAAGAGAAATGCAAATGAAAGTTGCACTGAAATTCCTTCTGTGAGCAGTCAAAATGGCAGTCATTATAAAGGCAACGATAGGGGCTAATGAGACACACACACACACACACACACACACACACATAAACATAAACACATATATTAAATAAATGTAAGGTTTATTGGTCTTTTTGAGACAGGGTCTCCCTTTAGTCCCAGCTGTCCTGGAGCTCGCTCTGTAGACCAGACTGGCCTTGAACTCACAGAGATCCACCTGCCTCTGCCTCCCAAGTGCTGGGATTAAAGGCATGCATTACCACACCCGGCAATAAATGTAATTTTTTATAAACCTGTAAATGCACAATAAATGTAATTTTAACAACAAATTCTGGCTCAGTTGTAAACAAAAGAGAACCTTTAAACACTACAGGTGGGAATATAAACTCGTTTGGCCACTACGACCTTCCTGTGTCCCAGCTATTCAATCTCTACATACTCAAAGGATTCCAGGTCAACATGACACAGAGATACTTGTGCTTCAGTGTTTATCTTTATTGTAGCACTACTCACAATGACTGAATTACAGAACCAATCTAAGAGTCCAACAACCAAGGAATGGATAAAGAAAAGGTGATATATATATATATATATATATATATATTAGAATTCTTTTCAGCCACAAAGAATGGAGACATATTGTTTGCAAGAAAATGTATGCAATTAGAGATAATTATGAATTAAGTCTATCTTAGACAAGTATTATCTTCTCTTATCTGTGTTTCCTAACCTTTTATAGGAAATCATGCATGTACACAAGACCTGAAAGCATAAGTGTATACATGAAACTATCTAGGAGCACAAAGAGGACTAACAAGAGTAGGGTGAGGCAGGTAAAGGGAGGGTTCAGAACACGAGGAGGGACAGGACGAACATACAATACATACATGTACAAAAAGCTTTTCTAAATGTGATTTCTGCAGAGCAGAACATGTTGAAAAAGTTTGGTGAGAAAAAAGTATAAATAAAGCTGCAGCAAAGAGGGTGTGGTTGTTGAGAGAGAACAGTGCTGGGAAACAAAAGCCATGAACCTTGCTCAGCAACAATAGGAAATGTCTTGAGGGCATCTCAGAAATGGCCAGAACTTACCTACTGCAGGCTCAAGGGTGGAAAATTAGAAACTCATTGCAAAGAATTTCCTTGAAGGTAAAGAGCATGTGCTTGCAAAGAGCCACCTAGGGAAGTGGATGTGGGGGTTCCAGGCATTCAAACTCTACTATGGCCATGCTTGAAGAGGGTCCAACTATTGTTGGAGCTGTTGTCAAACCTTGACATCATCCACATGAGACTAGTTTTGAAGAGGTGCAGAATGCAAAAGTTATAGTATCGGGGAGGCTTATTACCCAAATTTTTCAAAAATCTTTCCTTCCTTCTTTCTTATTTCTTTATTTCTATTTATTTATATTTTATGTGTACGAGTGTTTGGCCTTGAAGTATCTGAGGACTCCACTCCCCATAGATGCCAGAAAGGTGTGTGGGATCCTGTGGAACTAGAGTTACAGGTGGTTGTTAGCTGCCAAGAGGGTGTGGGAACTGAAGACTCAAGTAGTGAGCTCTCCCCTCCAGCTCTGTTTTCCCTCTGATTGTTTTAATAAATATTTTATTGAATTATATATGTGTTTCATACATAATTTTTCTTTTTTTTATTTCATACATAATTTTTCAATCAGTCTTAATGCCTTTATACCCGCTTCTCCATCACCATCCTCCTGCAACAACCTCCCCAACCCCCCCACCCCAGAGTTCACACATTCTATCATTTGTGCTAGGGTCCATAACACCAAACTACTCCCCCCACCCCCACTCCTCAGTGCCAGCTCATCCCCTGAGCTCCAGTCAACCTATCCCGAGTCCCTTTTCTAAAAAAGGCCAGGTCTTTCTCATCCACCTGCAATGAGTTGCCAATATTTCTCCAGCCAAGGGTACTACCCATTTCTGCAGTTCTGTGTTGAGTTTTTCTCTGGCTGAACTTGCATGGGTCTTGTGCATGCTGATACGAATGCTGTAGGTTCATATGAACCGGGTCCCAGGAGCTTGTAGGATTCCTTTCCATGTGGTCTTGCTCCACCTCCCTGGCTCTTACAATCTTTCTGTCCCCCCTTCCACGATGTTCCCTGAGCCCTGGGTGTGTAAAGCTGAATATAGGTGACCTGTCCATGGAATCAAACTCTGTAGACTCCTAATCTCCATGGTGTGGCCAGTCAGGCCCTTTTGAGTTCCTGGTCTCTTTTTGCATGGGGGAGCTTCCTTAACAAGAGTTAAGAGGTAATGAATGCCTTCTTGGATTCTCACTTTATGTTGCTTGGGGCTTAGGTGTAGCCGTTGCATTGTAGATGGGTCGCATAGGCATGAGCAATTTACAGACCATATCTGTGTGTGTCCAGTTGTGGGACTCTGTATATTCTCATCTGGTGCAAAAGAAGCTTCTTTTCTGAGAGGCGTTTGGGATATTTGTCTGTAAATATAAGGATACCTCTTTTGTAATTAGTAAGATGTTGCCTTAGCCTAGGGATGTGTTAACCTTGGGGATTTCTCTAAGATCTTTGACTTCTCCAATGGTGTGCATCTGGCAATGTTTACAGTACCACACATGAGCTTCCTCCCACTGAGTGGGCTTCAGGTCCAATTAGTTAGCCATTGATTTTCCCCAAGATAAAAGTGCCACTATTACACTGATGTCATATGCTGTGCTTGTTATTGACATGGATAAATATTTGGGCTTAAAGCTGGTGTTGGACCATTGATTGATGTTCTTCAGTAACAAGGTTTTACCTTCAGTTTCTGGGAGGAAATCAAGGGCTGTAGCAACAGCCTGTGTAATTTGGGGAGTCTCTTGGACTGCTCAAGGGAAGGTTTCTCCTGCCGTACTGTTTCTTCTTATGTAGCCTTCATCTTTGTACATGGACTCATGTAGAAATATTGTGTGTGTTACCTTTGATTTTTAAGGAAATCTGAGAAGCCAAGCAATGTGTGGCAGGGTCAGAGTCCCTAAAGAAAACCCCAAGAGGGTGAAATGCAAAGCTATGATGGCAAAGCCTAAGCTGCAATGAAGATCCTACAATGATAGAGTTGCTAAGAACATGGACTATCTGCCAAGGAAAGTCATAGGCAATTAGAGGAGCCATCCAGGAAGAGGGGCCATGTGGGCTGCAAACAGCAAGGCTATTAAGAGAATGACTGCCCAAGCCTGTTGGAGCATCAACCATGTGCTCTCTCTGTGAGATATGAAGCTATAGGATTTAGTGTTGCCCTGCTGGGTTTTAGTCTTGCTTAATTTGATTCTTCTTCACTATTCTTGTTCCTTGCTTTGGAATGAAAATGATTCCTGGATATGTTGAAAGTGTGAAACTTGGATTTTCTTCTTTATTTTGCAGGTGCATTTGTCTAAGAGTTTGTCTTAAGTGTCAGAGGAAATTTTGAGTTTAAGATGTTCAACTATTTTGGAGTTTTTGTGACTTTTGTAACCCTTGGAGATCAACTAAATGCAGTTGGTATATTAATGTCTATGAGCCTTTAGGGCCAGGGGCAGAATGATATGGTTTGAATATTAAGTGTCTCACATAGGCTGTGTTTTGAATGTTTGGTACCTACCTGGTGACATTATTTTAGGAGGTGGAAACTTCAGAGATTGGCCTAGCTATGTCACTGGGACACATCTTTGAAAGTTATACATATCCCCAGTGCCCACTTCTCTTTTCTTTCTGTCCTCCATGAGGTACAAATCCTTCCTCACACATTCATAACATTGTGATCTGCCTGAACACATGGGACCAAGCAACCATGACTGAATCTCCTGAAATATGATCAAAAAGAAAGAAAAAAAAAACCTTTCCTCCTTTTAAGTTATTTCATCAGGTAATTTGTCATAGCGATGAGAAAAGCATCTGATTCATGCCCAGATCACAGAGCATGAACAGTGACAGTAGAGAACTGGGATTATGAGTGATACTCCTGAAGGAAGTAATTGTTTAAGAATCCTGAATAAACTAATGTCACTTTTACTCACCATGCATTTGGAAAAATTGCCCCACCCTCACTTTCCACTTCACTTTGGCATTATCATTTCTGAAAGTTGCAAATTTGGTAAAATATTCCAGACCCAACTTTGTGTTTGAATGGGTCTGCTAAGCAGTAAATAATAGTGGGCTCTAACCCTCTTCAGCAGCCCTGCTCAGCTATTGGCACTGGAAGTTTATGAATGGGGCTGTTCAACTATATTTCTGATGTGTGGCAAAATTGATTGAACATTAACACTGTGAAATTTAGACCTTGTTAAGCTTCTCAACTACAGTGAAATAGAAACTTCCCAATAGTAATAAATATCAAGTAGAATTCCTTCCTCTTTTCTGAGCTTTATCATGTACATTTCTTATCTATAGATGTACAGATTCAACTTTTGTAAACAGTTTGATGACATCTATCACTCTTTGAAGCATTTTTCTTCTTTTCAATACTTTTTGTTTTAAAAACGGAGCATTATCAAGACACAGTGCCTACTGGACCTCATTTGGGTGACCATGGGAAGTGTGGAACACAAGGGCAAGATTGATGGCTGTTGGCCTTGCCAAGGAGGAACCTTCAAACACTTCCTTAAGAAAACATGACATCTTTTAGCTAAAAAAAGAAAAAAAGAAAATCCTCCAATTCAGGTGATGATGTATGTTATGTATGTAATATATATATATATATATATATATATATATATATTAATATATATAATACAAGTTGGAGAGAAGAACAATGAAAGAACTGTGGAAAAAAGGACTGAAACAGTGAAGTTCTCCCAAAAACAATGAGCCTCTGCTTTGAAAAAAGACCTCTCAAAAGACTCAGACAAAGATGCAAGACATGTATAGCAGAGCGCATGAACTCAGGTGGGGAGAGGGGCATGGAAAGGGAAATGACTCTAAATTGGATTGAGAAATGATGTATGATGTATGGAAAAAGTTTAATAACAATAAAAACATAAAATTTTAAAAATGGAGGATTATGTACAAGAAGGAGCAAAACCTGCCATTTGCTACCCTGAAATTTTGGGCATGTTACTTCATCCTTTTATGGCTAAATCCCCCATATACAAAGGGGATAAAGAAGTATGTTGTTCATAAGTTTATTGTTAGAATGAAATCATCAACTATTAGCTATTTTTGAAAATGAGCACAATACATACGTAAGGTTAGAACATGAAGACATACATGACCAACATAGGAAACAGAACATGTCTTTGCACTCCCTCCTTTCCCTCCACCTCCTCCTAAGTCATTTAATTGTACATTTTGAACTTCATATAATTAATATATTAATTTTTAACCACATGCTAAATTTGTGGAATTTATTCAATGTGGGTTTTTTCTACTTATGTTTATATCACATTTTTATATCTCTTTCGGCTGTTTCAAAATTTTCTATAATTTTAAGAGATGGTTCTATAAACGTTGTCATGTTTTTCTTTTGATGCACAGGTGAAGGTTGCTGTGTTGTTTTATTTTAAAACCTAATATGTCTAATAAGAAACACATCTAGACACTAAAATAAACCTCTAAAGAATAAAAGAAGTAACCCAAAGACATATATCCACATACATTAAATTGCTTACTGACTTTTCATCTCTTACACACTCCTGATCTATCAGTATGACCATTTTAAGAAATAATTGCCATTATTCCAGTAAAGTGGAAGGGATTGTTTCTTTTTAAATGAAAATCCATATGGAACAAACAGGAAGAAATCTTTCTGACCCTGCCTCAACAATGTAGAAGGAAAGATTTAAATTCTGAAAGTTGCTTCTGGCCTCCACATGCTCTATGGCACACAAACAGCACACACACATGCACACACACACACACACACACACACACACACAAATATTTTTGTGTTTTTGAGACAGAGTCTTCCTGTAGCTCAACTGGCCTGGAACTTGCTATGTAGACCAGGCTAGCCTCAAACTCATAGAGATCCACCTGCCTCTGCCTCCCAAGTGCTGGAATTAAAGGCATGGGCCACCACACTGGCTTGCAAATAATTTTTAAGTATTTTTTATTATTTTTGAAAATTTTTTTGGCCTTTTTCGAGACAGGGTCTCCCTTTAGTCCCAGCTGGCCTGAAGCTTGCTCTGTATCCCAGGCTGGCCTTGAACTCACATAGATCCACCTGCCTCTGCCTCCCTAGCGCTGGGATTAAAGGCGTAGGCCACCTCACCCAGCTTTTATTATTTTTATTTTATGTGTATGAGGTTTTTACCTGCATATATGTAAGTGCATCCATGCATGCACTGACCACAGAGGTCAGAAGAGGATATCAGATCCCCCAGAACTGGAGTTATAGACAGTTGTTAGCTGCCACTGCGAGTTCTGGGAATTGAACCCAGATCCTGAGGAAAAGCAGCAAGTGTTCTTAACCACTGAGCAATCTCTCCAGACCCCACAAATATTTTTTTAAAGAATATCAATAGAGTTTGGATCTGACTCGGGTGCCTGACTCGGGTGCCGGAGTGAGGTTGTGTGTTCAGGCTCAGGTTCCGGACCTGCTAGGATCACCTGGAGCAGCCTGACACTGCTCCAGGCAGGTATGTGTACTACAACTGCCTTTTTGAGACTCATGGGTCAAAATAAAATAAAATAAAATAAAAAATAAAAAAGGGGGGATACAGTTACATATTAAACCTTTTTGTCAAAAACTTTCAATTTAATCTTAAGACTAACTATGGGAAAAGATTTGTATGTTCCCACAGGTCAAAACATCACCAACTCAAAGGCTGAGAAAGAAAGGATACAGCCTTCCATCGTGTAGGTTGTACCAAGAAATACCAGCAAAGAAGTTGACCCACCTTAACACTAAAAGGAAGAAAAGCCTCAGACTGCTACAGGCATCAAACATCTCGGAGGACCATAGGTGTAACAACTGTTTATAGTGAGTCCTAATGAACCTTACCTTCTAGGTGCAGCACAGTTTCAATATGAGAGACCCCCTTACCTCTCTTTCATAGAACAAAGAAAAACATGGTGGCAATGAAGTCATCCTCTAACTGTAAATTAGAGCTGACTGTTATAGAAGTAATCTCTTATAAAACTGGTAAAACTGCTTTCTTTAATTGACTAATAGACATAGGAACTGTAAAAAGAATTATTCTCTATTCAGAACCAAATATAATACTAAAGTCTCTTTAAGTGGTGTGTGTGCATTTAAGCAAAATATTTTAAACACAGGAGAGCACTGATAAGCAGCAAATGGAAATTCTGCAAGGGAGATGTTGGCCAAGGGACCCAACCCCCCCAAAAAGGCTAAAGGACTTTGTTGCCGTGTAACTTAGATATCTGCAAGAAGAGAGGCAGTAAGGTCGCCGCTGTCAATGACCTGATGTAAGCAATGGGAAGGTTGTAATCGCAGACTCGCAACTTGCAAGTGTACAGTTGTCTTCTGGAATACCAGAGAGTGTTACCAAAGGACATAAACCAATAAATGCCATACTGTTTGTCTGCTTGAGTCAAGCAGAGTTAGTTTCTTCTTTTCTTTCTATTCTTCATTTTTTAGTTTCTTTAGTTTCTCTTCTATATTTTTGTCTTGTGTTTGTTTTTTTTTTTATTTTTTCTTTTGTGCAGCAGTGGCAAACATATGTCTGTAAATATTCCTAATCTAATTGTCTATTAGCTTCTCCTTGGAGGAAGAACTCATGGATGTTGCCACAAACTAATACCCTCTAGTGATTAGAAGATTATACGCCACATGTAAAACCCTTGTCTTCTTTCTCAGGAAAAATAAAAAGTAATCCAGAGATTAACACCCATCCAAACATCTTGTGTCTATACCAAAATAACATACCATAGTAATCTAAACAAATGTTTTAAATAGCATATATTTCTAATCGCTTGTGCTTCATTAGTAGGATTGAAAGGTTATTCCTGGACAAAGTGGCAGCCCATGAAAGGAAACAGCGCAGAACTGATCAAGTCCCACATGCACCAATCTTCCAGAACGAAGATAGACCTAGTGTTGCTCGCTCGCCCACCTGTGCCCGGTTTCTAAGCCTAAGGAACAAACTGCAGAAGAGAGGGAGCTTGTAGAATGTAAGGGTGATTGGGTTGATGGTGAAACTGCAACAATATAGTCCTGGACACATTATTTGTCAACTTAAATTGAACAAACATTCGAGCCCCTCCAGCTGGATGTGGGAGCCTTGGGCTGTGTGGGCTGGGGCACACTGCTTGCAAATTGATTTATTGATGGGATGTTGTAATATAAATCAAAAAATAAAAAAGAAAGGAGCTAGATTACTGAAAAAGTCCTTAAAGCAAGTTTTTCATGTCAGGCCTGAAGAAGGCCAAGAGCTGGAGGAAGATAGTATGAAAATCCACTCTGTAAGAGTTTCAGTTTAATAAAACAGTATTACTTAAAAAATAACATAGTATTTATATAGAGGTATTTCATTAGAGATTTATACACAATAATAATAAACCATATAAGTTAATGGGATGCTTGAATTCCAGTTCAATAGCTTTTAAAAGAGCAAAAGTGGTATATTGGATAAAATTTTCTTTTAGCAGCGTCTCAACTCTGCAATGCTTTATCCATCATACGTATAGGAAATAAGGCTATGAAATTGTTTAGGTTATTTAAATTTGGGTGTAGGTTTTGGTGAAAATTGAACTAATTAGATTGACTAACTGAGAAATATAAGAAGGTTAATCTTTTATTTTATAATTTGTATTGGGTTAAGGTACACAAATGGTCTCTAAATTTTTCCTTAATTATACAACATCACAAGTGTAACACTTTCTTTTTAGCTTGTAGGGCAGTTTAAAGGAACTAAGCTTACATTTACTTTCCAATAAGTAGAAGTCATAGTCAGTCATATAGCTTTAAAGAGAATAGTGTTTATTGGGTAAAATTAATTTAGCAGGTACTCAACTCTGCCCAAGTTTTATCCACAAAGTATAGAATATTTTAAGCTTAGTGAAATGTTTAGATTAGGTTAAATTAGGTGTTAGGTTTTGGTGAAAAATGCTATACAATTGAACTAATTTGGGAAAATAAAATTTGATTTTTATTTACAATTTGTATTGGGTTAAGGTATACAAAATGGTCTCTATTTTTTCTGAATTATACAACATCACATTGTAACACTTTCTTTTAACTGGCATAGGGACGATTTAAAGAAACTAAGCTTAAATTTCCCTCCCAAATAAGTAGCATACAAGTCAATGAGAAACAGTTTGGTAAATTTAATGAAGTTTATACCTTGATTCCTACCTATAGTATGTGTAATCACACTTAGGCATCTATAGGGTCCAAAACATAAAACCAAAAAAAAAAAGAGGAGGTGGGAGGTGGGGTAGTATCCTTCTGGGATACAAATGGAAAGCTCTGTGTTTCCATATCCTATTGATCGATAAATTTTAAATTTTTGAGATCTTGAAACTAAAAATGGGAGGAAAATTTTATGTTCCCACAGGTAAAAATCATCAATCTAAATGCCTGAAAATTACAACTTTTGGCTGTGCAAAATGGACTGGGAAATGCCAGCAGAGGAGGCCTGACCCATCTGAATATTAAAGAAAGAGGAACCTAAGACTGCCTGAATCACAGACAACTGAGCATCTCTCTGAATATCATTTGGGTTAATCCTTGTTTATAATGTGCCCTAATGTAGTTTACCTTCCGGATGCTGTGAAACCTTCCTACCTCCCCCTTTCATAGGAAAAAGAAAATCTATATGGTAACTGAAATCATTTACCTAATGTACAATTAGGAGTCCAAGTTGTTATATTGTGGTAAGTTTCCACTAAATACAGGTATATGCACCTTTTTAATTAACTGATAAGGCAAGGAACTGTGAAAGGAAGATTCTCCGTATCTAAGAGCCAAATTCATAGTAAGTTTGTATAAGCTGTGTATATTAAGCAAATTAATGTACTACAGGAAAGCTCTGACATCAGCAAATGAATTAGTTCTGCCGAGAAGATGTTGGCTAGGGGATTCAACCCCCCGCAAGTTATATAGCCTGTTGCCTATAAGTGGGATATATGCAACGGAGAAAGGGCGTAAGTCCCTGTTGTCAAAGCCATCTTGTTAGCATGAAAAAAATGTTATGAGACGTCACTTTGCTAACATACAACTGGCCTCTGAATGACAGAGAGCATTACCAAAGGCCACTAAAGCATACAGCAAACTTATTGGTCTCCCTGAGACAAGCAAGACAGCTCCGTTCCCCAAATATCACTACAATCCTCAAACAGCTGGAAGTATACTGGGTGCACAGTGGGCAGCCATGTGTCTATAAATATCCCAAATCTAATTGGATGCTATAGTCTCTCCTTGGAGAGATAACTCACAGTGGATGCCACAGCTTATTCCTTCTAGTGGTTTAGGAATTTTATATAGCCACAAGTAAGAACTTGTCATCCTTTACAGAGAAACCAAGGTTTGTAGATTAGCATATCATCCAAGCTTCTGTGTCTAAGCTACAGCTTAGCTTGACATAATAAGTGGTACTCCTTAAATGCCTATATATCCAATTGCTTGTGATTTGTTAATATGACTAAAAGGTATCACTGGAAAGCTGTCACCATGAAGGAAACAACCTGAACAGACCAGAGTCCAAAATGACAAATCCAAAAAAAGTAGACTGTTTTATTCTCACCCACGTGTGCCCTTCCCAAAAGCCCAGGAAAGAATGCAGAAGAGGAGGCATGGTAGAATGTAAGGGCTGTGGAGAGATAGGGGTGAATCATGAGACTACAGGCAATATAGTCTGGATCCTAATTGATCAACATGCCAGTGCATACAAGCATCTCCAACTAGATATGGGAACCTGGGTTTTCAAATTTGAACAAAGATACTTGCAAAAATGCACTAATTACCTAAATGTATGCAAACTGAGTAATTCAATGTTATCTGAAAACAATGTGTTATTATATGTAGAATCCCTTAGAATAAATAATAAAATTTAAAATATATCATGACTACTCAATAATAATAGCAGTCTGTTATCAAATGGTTTAACTTATTCGAGCAATTTGTATAAATTATATACTTCTTTTTTTTTTTTTTTTTTTACTTTGATTTTTTTTGATTTTTTTCCACATAATTTATTTATTTATTTTACAATCAGACTATGTCCCGCTCATTCCCCACCCACCAGAGCCGGATTCTGCCAAACACTTCCATCTCTACTTTCTCAATATTTTCATGGGGAAGTTGACTGTTTGAGCAGAGTCCTTTCAGTCAGTTTTGATGTCAGTTTTTGTTGTTGTTGTTGTTCAATGACATTATCCAACCTTTGTACAAATCAGGGTAAAAACTACAACTGGTGGACTAGCATCACAGAAATTAGTATCAGCTGCGTTGTTTTTCGGGATGGTTATTCACTCAGCATGATTGTCTTCTAAGCTCCTCGCCTTTCTGCAAAGCCGTGATCGTCTTCTTTACTGTGATAAACATTGGTATAACACATTTTCTCTATCCCCCCATCAGTTGAGAGGCATTAGGTTGGTTCCACCTGCTATTTGAAGAGAGGCTCAATAAACTGGCCGTGCAATGTAGCTCCTCTGTGGTAAAGCGTTAAGTCTTGGAGGTACATCCTAGGAAGTGGTATGGCGTGGGTCGGGTGCAAGTTCATCCAATTCGTCCAAGGGTTTCTCCAGCAGCTGCTTTTCCATAGAGGGCTGTACAGTTTACAATCCCCACCAGCAGTGGATGAGTGTTCCCCTTCCCACAACCTCTGCCAGCACTTGTGTAATCATTTTGTTTTTCTTATCCAGCCAGTCTTACTGGGGTAGAGATGATTCTTAAAGTGGTTTTGATTGCAATTTCCTTAATGATTATGATGTTGAGCTTTCTTGAGATTTTTTCTCGACAGTCTCTAATTCCTGCCTCGCTTGTGAAGTCCTCTGTTCAGTTTTTGTCATATGTTTTTGAGCATCTTTTTTTTTTTGTGTTTCTTTTTTCTCTTTCTATCCCCAAATACTGAAATCAATCCTGAGTGGAAAAGATCTACACAAGGAGGATCTCTATACCAGATGTTAAAACTATATATAACTACAGGGCTATAGGTCATAAAAACAGCCTGGTATGCACAAAAACAGAACTGTTGACCAGGGAAAAAACCGAAGATCCAATTACTGAGCACATACAATTTCAAGCACATCTCATATGTGACAAGGGGGCCAAGAACCAAATGGAGAAAAGCCAGCATCTCAGCAAAGGTGGTGTTGGCAAAACTGGATCACCACTTGTAGCAAGAATGGAAATTAGAAACCCTACCTAACTCACCCTGTACAAAAGTCAACTCCAGATGGATTAAAGACCTCAACGGGAAACCCCAAACTCTAGAAGGTGATAGAAGAAAAAAGTTGGGCAGCAGACTATCAAGACATAGGCGTAGAAAAGACTTCCAAATCAGACAGCAGCGTGCACAAGATTAAGGTCGACAATTTGACAAATGGGAACCTCATCAAACGCAAAAGCTTCTGCTGTACATCAAAAGAAACAATCAAGGAAGTGAAGAGAGAAATCCCACAGAGATGGGAGGAAACCTTCACTGCAATACATCTGACAAAGCATTGATTTCCAGAATATATAAACACTGACTTCAAAAAGACAAGAAGAAAAGAAAACAAACGATCCATTAAATTATATACTTCTAACAAAAGTGGTAGCTTCCAAAATTTGCAGCAAATTAAGAGCTGAATCAAAGAAAACTTAAAGTATTTTTAAAAAATTTTAAAGACTTTTAAAACTTTTAAATTTTTGACAAAACTACATCTAAACCAATAAAGAACAATATGGGTCTCCCTGAGTCAAGCAAGACTCCACCGTCCAGCAACAGCTACACCTCCACCCACCTGCCTGGAAATACTGTGCAGCAGAGGCAGTCCATGTGCTGTATATCCCAATTTCTAATTGGCTATTGTGCTCTCCCTTGGAGAAATTAACCCATGGCTGATGCCACAAGCTTACATCCTCTACAGGTTAGGAGATGTTATAAGCCACAGTAAGACCCTGTCATATTTAAAGGGGGGAAAATTGTAATTCATGGATTAACATATCCAAACATGTGTCTATGCTAAGTAACCTACCATAACTGTTAGTGCTGCTTAAATACCTATATATCTAATTGCTTGTTCTTCATTAGTAGGATCGAAAGGTTCATTCCTGGACAAACTGTCAGCCCATGAAAGGGAAACAGCCAGAACTTGACCAGAGCCAAGTCAACAGCTCCAGAGAGAGTGGACTGTTTTTACCTCTCATCCACCGTAGCCCCTTTTCTAAGCCTAGGGAACAACCTTCGGAAGAGGGGGCAATGGTAGAATGTAAGGCTGAGTATTGGGGTGAAAATTGGTGAGTAAACAGCAATGTATCTGGACACTATTTGATCAACTTGATTGAACAAACACCCTGTCACCCCCCACTGGGATGGTGTGGGTCTGTTACGGTGTTTGGGCCACAACAGCCTGCAGATAGGTTTTTGCATGAAGGATGCTTGACTCATGGATTTATCACTTAATAGCTAAAAATGAAAAAAAAAACTGAGAGAAAGATGCAGGACAGTTATGGCAGAATGCATGATCTGGGATGGGGTTGGGGGTGGGGGAGGGAGGGAAAGGGGAAAAGAACCTGAACCTGAAATTGGAAAAATGTATGAAATGCACAAAGCATCAATAAAAACTAATTTAAAAAAAAAATAAAAAAATAAAATAAAAATAAAAAAAATAAAAAAATTTTAAAGACTTTTTAAAACTTTAAAATTTTTGACAAAACTACACAGAAAACAGCAAAAGAATAACAATAAAATTTCATGATAATACATAGAAACAAACCCCAAAACACCAGAGTTGAGACGGTCCATTCTCCTTAGCTAGATCATATCATTACATAGTAACTGATATTCCTAATGATCCTAATTCATAAAAACTACTTAAGATCAGATAGACAAGGACATGTCACATTTTAAAAAGATAAGCCAGAAAAATAATTATTTTATAAGGCTGAATGTAAAAGAGGCAAGCACGGGGTGTTAAAATATGCATATATTTTCCTCAATTATTCTACAAAATAGTGATAGTAGTAATAACAGCAGCCAGCACTAATTCATGATTTGTCATGTGCTGAGTGCTTTAACTGGATAAACTACTTTAGTTCTCCCATCAACACCCACCAGATACTATTATTTTTCCCATCTTCCAGATAAGGAAACTAACAGAGGTTAAATATCTATCTAAGGTCAGTGAAGACAGGTGAGATTATAATAACAAATATCCCTAAGATGTCAGTAACTCAAAACAACAGATATTTGTAATTTTGTACAACCTGACATATCTGGGATTTTGCTCTTTGTAGTTCTTACTCAGGGATGTAGACTGTAGCATATCTGCTGTCTGAAATGAAGCTAGTTGCCATGCAAAAGAAAGAGAAGATGGTGCCTAGACCATGACTCCTCCCTAAAGACATGTGGCCATGAATTACTTCCAGTGCTGTAAACCTGCATTGTGATGGCAATCCAGAATAGTGGGAATAGGCCTAAAGATAAGTCACATAACTAGAATGTGGGGTAACAAGATTAAAACTTGGGTAACCTAGTAACTGTTTACAAATAAGAACTCCAAAGACCGCCACCATTTATATACTTGGGAGACAGGAGTAAGCCACACTTAGAAAATTCCAGGTTCTTGCAAAATGTTCTTTTGCATTATAGAATCCTCATTAAGAAAATAACTTGGAAAAAAAAAAGAAAATAATTTGGGACACATACCATGTTGTCTTTTCTCCCCTACACTTTGGTCAGTTGTGGCCTTCTGTGTTAATTGCCTTCTGTTCCATGAGGAATCTTCACTGGTGAGAGTTGAGAGATGCATTAATATTCTCTCTACCCTCCTGTTCCACTATGTTCCCTGAGCCTTGTAAAGAGGTTCCATTGTAGATGTGTCACCTAAGGCTGGGAATCTCATGGAGACTTATTCTCTGTGTGTGACCAGTTGTGGAACTCTGTAATAGCCTCCATCTGTTGCATAAAGAAGCTTCTTTGATGAGTGGTGACTGGCATACTTGTCTATAAATATAGGAATCCATATTTAGCATACAGTAAGAAATTACATTTGTCAAAGGATGTGACAGACTAGGTTTTTCTCTAGGATCTGTGACCTCTCAATCCATGTGTATTTGGCTATGTGGCAGCTGATCAGTGTTGGTCTTTTTTAAGGGAGTGACCCTAGATAGGCTGACCAGGCTCCAGTGGATGGACTCACACTGAGGGACATAAATGGAAATAAACTGACTCCATAAGCTTTAACATACATGAAAGAATGAGTATACTCATGAAATCTGGTGGGGGCACGATGCAGGGTGGGCCTAAATGGGGTTAAGCTGTCTTGTATGAAATGAACAAAAATTCAATAAAAATATATATTTAAAAGAATGAAATAAAATAATTTGGGAGCTGTGTATTATAATACACACCTGCAATCCTAGCACTTGAAAGGCCAAAGTAGGAAGATTGTCAGTTTGAGGCCATCTTGTTTCAAAACAAAGTATACATGGCTTTACATTTTTTTCCTCTTTTATTCGTTTATTTTTTAAGGGATTCTACAATATAATAACACAGTTGTTTTCAGATAACATTGATGTTACTCAGTTTGCTGTATAATTAGGTAATTGGTGCATTTTTGAAGTGAGCCAAATTATTAAGCATAAGCAATGGAATGTAAGTAACATTCATGTAAAACCAATTTGCAAGTATCTATGTCCAAATTTTGAACAACCCAAGGTTCCCATATTCCAGCTGGAGGAGCTTGTATGCACAAGCATGTTGATCAATTAGGAGTCCAGTCTATATTGCTGTAGTCTCATGATTCACCCCAATCTCTCCATAGCCCTTATATTCTACCACGCCTCCTCTTCTGCAGGTTGTTCCCTAGGCTTTGGGAAAGGGGCACAAGTGGGTGAGAAGCAAAACCGTCTACTTTCTTTGGAGATGTCATTTTGGACTCTAGTCTGTTCAGGTTTTACATTTTCTTATAAAATAAATGTATCCTAGCCAGGCGTGGTGGCACACGCCTTTAATCCTAGCACTCGGGAGGCAGAGGCAGGTGGATCTTTGTGAGTTCAAGGCCAGCCTGGTCTACAGAGTGAGTTCCAGGACAGCTGGGGCTACAGGGAGACCCTGTCTCGAAAAGACAAAAAAAAAAAAAAATGTACCCTGAAAGAGTATAGTGACTTCCAGGTCATCACAGGCTACACAGAGAGATCTTATCTCAAAACCACAAAATAAATGAAGGAAGAAGGGAAGGGGAAGAAAGAGAAGATGGGGAAAGGAGAAGAGGGGAGGAGGTAGAAAAGGAAGGGAAGTTTGACTATCAAATTAGTGAAGTACTCTGTGAACTTGGAAGCTCCACAGTAATAATCCTGGGCATCCCTGAATCATGTCTATACTCGCTTGATCTAAAAATTTGTGCTAGCAAGTAGATAAATGAGATTTCTTTTTTTTTTTTTTTTTTTTTTTTTTTTGAGACAGGGTTTCCCTATAGCCCCAGCTGACCTGGAACTCACTCTGTAGACCACGCTGGCCTTGAACTCACAGAGATCCGCCTGCCTCTGCCTCCTGAGTGCTAGGATTAAAGGTGTGCACCACCACTCTTGGCTTAAAGATGGTTCTTAGGTACCATGTGGGTGTTGGAAATCAAACCCAGGTCCTCTGCAAGAGCAGTCAGCACTCTTAACCGATAAGCCATCTCTCTAGCCCCCAAGATTTCTATTTTTGATAGCAGGCATGGTGAGTTCTAGGCCAGCTGGGGCTATAGGGAGACCCTATCTCAAAAAAAGACCAAAAACAAAACAAAACAAAACAAAAAAAAAGATCCTGGGGCTGGAGAGATGGTGCAGCAGTTAAGAGGACTGGCTGCTCTTTGAGAGGACCTAGGTTCAATTCCCAGCATCCACATGGTGGCTAACAACCATCCATAACACCAGTCCCAGGGGATCCGACACCCTCTTCTGACCTTTGTGTGCATTGCATTCATGGATGCACTTACATATATGCAAACACTCTTCTAAGTTTTAAGTAAATCCAAAGAGGTCCTCTAATGTTTTTAGGAGAGGACTTACTTTGAACTTAATCAATGTAAAATTAGGAAATATTTTTAAACATTTTTTTATTTTTGCTTTTTTGAGATAGGGTCTCCCTTTAGTCCCAGCTGGCCTGGAGGTTACTCTGTAGACCAGGCTGGCCTTGAACTCACAAGAGATCTGCCTGCCTCTGCCTCCCAAGTGCTAGGATTAAAGGCATATGTCACCACGCCTGGCTAAACATTTTAATTTAGAAGCAAATACAAATAAATAGATAAAAACAAAAGTGTTGTCTTTTTGGATCCATCACTTAATTGATGCTTCAAATCTACTCTTTGATAACATTTTCACCCTGAAATTGAGATTTATCTGTGGTGAGCCTCATCTCCTCCCATCCCAACTATTCTCATTGG
The DNA here is from genome assembly GCA_009823505.1 of Rhizomys pruinosus. Taxonomy (NCBI): domain Eukaryota; kingdom Metazoa; phylum Chordata; class Mammalia; order Rodentia; family Spalacidae; genus Rhizomys; species Rhizomys pruinosus. The sequence continues at coordinate 3,915,252 of VZQC01015218.1, read as the reverse complement.
GAAATTTAAATTTGGGAGACAACTTGTAAATATTTGCCAGAGGTCCAGCCTCAGAAGCAATGGTGATTGAAACAGCTAAGCACGTCAGCACCAGATGCTGATAGACTTCTACCTCTTTCCATGCTGATAGACATTTAAATTACTCAGGAACATATCTAACCTTTAATAAGAGAGACTAGAAATATTGTTGTAAACTCTTAGAAGCTTATAAGGTAAAAATTAAGAAAGGTGAAAGCAAAATTAGAAAAGGAAAAATGATAGGCCCCACATTTGACAGAGTACAAAAGAAAGGCAAGAACAATCTGGTAATAGGGCTGTGTTCGGTGTGCATGACACAATATAGGAAAGGTGAGGTAAAGCCTGGTGTCGTCCTTCCCAATGTTTGTCATGTTAGACTGCGCAAAACCTAAAAGGCTAGCTGTATTAGATATGGTGTGATAAGTACAATGCGTGTCTCAAGAGTGTGTGCTCAGAGCTCTGGACTTGGGTTCAAATTCCTAATTTGCTACATACAAAGATGAGCACAGTGTTCTGGTTAGTGCTTGAGCTTTGAACTTATAAGTCTTAGTCAGTGAGCAACCACAGAGCAGGAACCAGAGGGAGAGCTTTATTAAGAGACTTGCAAGCTGGGTGTGGTGTTGTTTACCTATAATCCCAGCAATGTGTGGGAAAAAGGACGATCACGAGTTCCAGGCTAGCCTGAGATATCCTCAGAAGCCAAATACAAAACAATAGAAAAAAACATCACTGTTAATTAGCTCACAAAAATGTGGGGCTGACAACAAACCTGAAATCCCAGCACAAGTCACCTAGAAGAGCAGGCTGGAGCCCTAGGGCAACTGGAGCTTGGGTCCATAGACAGGATTTCTTCCTCAGGGATGTCTCAGCTCTGCTCTGACGGCTTTTCAACTGATTGAGTCAGGCCCCTACAGATAATCTCAGATACTCTCCCCTTCTAAAGCCAGCATAACATGGACTTGAATCACGTCTACAAAATTCCTTCATAGCATTACCTATTCTCTGAATACTACGATGGGGAGTAGTGTCTAGACAAACTGACACTTCGAAGTGACCTTAATAACAAACCTGGGGACTATGTGTCCAACACCACCACTTCTTAGCTGAATAACCATGGAAAAAATTCCTTAAATTTCTTTAGATCCTTTATTTGTAAAATAAAAACAGGAAGAGTGACTAGCTGGTGGCATTGTCATGAGCATTAAAATGATCTACAAAGCGGGCCTAGGAATGTGCTTCGCACATACTAAATTCTCAACGTATACTATTTACCATTAGTGTCATCATTCTTACCAAGTGATACTGGACAAAACCAGTGCCTTTCTCTGAGCTTCTGTAAAATCAGCACATTAATACCAAAACTTACAATGATACAAGCTGGAGATTGAACCCAGGGCCTCATGCATGCTCAAGCTAGTGCTCTAGCACTGAGCAACATCCCAGCCAACCTGTAATGAGAATTAAATGAACACATGATTTTTAAAGATTTATTCATGTATGTGTTGGTATGTGTGTGTATGCCACATGTATGAGAGTGCCCAGGAGCTGGAGTGGTTGTGAGCCGTCCAATATGGGTGCTGGAACAAGAAAAGTACCTTAACTCACTCATAGATTCAAAGCTTGAAAGTCCAGGATCAGCAGCACCACTGGTTCAGCCTCTGTCCATGACATCGTGGTGGGATCTTGTGGGGCAGGGTCTCTGAGACCTGCCTTGTACTTCAGACCCTCTTCCCTGAACTTTCTAAGTGCTATAATAAAACACACCACCACACTGAGCCATCTCTGTAGCCTTGAGATGATTATTTTTTAATTGTATCAAAGGTAAGATATCCACTGATATTGAGACAATTGAAAAGACATTTTACAAAAGTTCAAGCAGCAATTACAATCACAGAATTTTTAAATGTTTCACTAGCATATATTACAATGAGTTTCATTGTGACATTTTTGTAACACTTGCACATAATGTATTTTTTATAATTATTTTTTTTAATTATTTATTTATTTATTTTTATGTGTATGAATGTATTGTCTGCATGCAGGTCTGCGCACCCGTGTCGTGCGATGCCGCGGAGGTCAGAAGACGGTCTCGGATTCCCCTGGAACTGGAGTTCTCCTGGAACCGGAGTCACAGACGGTTCTCAGCCGCCATGTGGGTGCTGGGGATCGAACCCGGGTCCTCTGCAAGAGCGGTCGTCGCTCTTAACCGCTAGGCCATCCCTCCAGCCCCACATAATGTATTTTTATCACATTCACACATGCACCCTGTTATCTTCTCCTGTGCCCCTCCTACTCTTGCTAATCCCCTCTTCTTAACTAGCCCCTCTTCTTCTAGGACATCTTTTAGGGGTTGCTCCTGTGAACGAGTGAATTTCATTAGGCTTCATTAGAGTTTAGGCGAGAGTTTGTTATAGGAACATGGACGCTTCAGCAGTGGCTACACCACCAAGCAATTATCTCTTCCATCAACCCTTACATACATCAATCCTCACAGAGGGTTGAGGCCCAATGGCTCTTCCTTCTTCCATGACAGAGTGGCCCCAAGCCTGTGGAGATCATATGCAGGTAATCAATACTATGAGTTCAAACAGCCATGTCACACCTAGAAGTCATCACTCCTAGAAGTCATCACTCCATCACAAAGGAAAATTTAGCTGTACACATAATTATATTACCAAAAACATGGAAAACAAACTAAATGACCATCAGCAAACAAAAATGTGATTGCATTTTCCCATAATGGTACCTTATGTATTATAATTTGCAAAAAAATGCTTTCTATATACTGATATGTAAATATATCCAAGATACAGGAAATGGATAAAACAACTTGTGTGAAAGAATAAGAGTGGAGACTATCTAATCTTTATATATATATAAGTATATTGCATGTTATTATGTGTGCACATCCATTCACACTAATGTAAACAAACTTTAAAAGGTTACAAACAAACCAACAAAGCAAACAATTGTGATGCTGCACTGGGTAGAATTTGGGTGAATGGAAAACAGGACTTAGACAAAACATTCACTGTGACAGCATTCACTGTATATCCTTGTATGTTTTTATCTGCGAGCCAAGTGAATATGCTTCTTTAAATGAAAATAATAGAGTGATGCCAATTGTGTCAGTAAGTTACCACAAAAATGCTGTCTCAGGCCACACCAAGATTTAATAATTATTTATTCTCGAAGTACAGGTCAGCTGACATCCAGTTGATACAAGTTGGGCTCAGGTGAGAGGCTCTGCTCCGGTCTTCAATGCCTACACTAGTTCTGATTGCCACTCAGATATGTGTGCTCCCTGTGTCATTCTGCTAAGATCACAGAAACAGAAGCACATGATGGCATGGGAAGCCTCCGAGGCCTCTTAAGTCCTCGGTTAAAACAGGGTACAATTGTTGTCACATACCATTAGTCAAGCAAGTCAGAGTTTGAGGGAGCACAGTGTGCCCACAACAAAGCCATGACAAGAACCTGGATGCGGGAGGGCCTATGATTCAGTCCACAACAGCTGCTGATCACTGCAGATATCAGGAAATGCTCTAAAATTAGACCTGTGAATCACAGGACTAGCAAAGAGTAGGCATCATATTTCTAAGAATGGACACTCTATGAATGCCATTTCTTGACTTGAAGAACAACTTCATTGCTGCCTATATGGATCATGGGTGGAATGAGATGAAATGAACTATAGCCCTACCACAGGAATACAGTGCTATCATGGGACTGGAAGGGACTCTGGACAAAACTTTACCCCGTGCCTTTTACAGATGAGGCAACTGAGGCCTAAATAAAATTAGATTTCATTTATTTTTTGTGTGTGTATATGTGTTTTGCTTACATGTATGTAAGCATAGCATATACATGCAATGCCTGTTGAAGCCAGAAGAGGGCGATGGATGTCCTGGATGTTGAGTTACAAACAGTTGTGAGTTGCTATGTGGGTGCTGGGTATCAAACCTAGTTCCTCTGGAAACGCAGTAAGTGCTATTAACTGCTGAGCCATCTCTTCAGTCCCCTAAATAAAGTTAGAATAAACAAGAAACCAAGTTAATTTGAACAACAGAAAGCTCTAAAAAAACCTTTTATCATCAAAACACATTTATTTAAGATAAACATAGCCATAAATAGGAGATTTAAAACATAAGAATTTGTTTAAATGCATAATGTAAAATATTGGTTTAAGTTTCTAAAAATACAAAAAAATGGGCTGACCTGAGAAAGAAGGACTGTTCTCTGTCAAGTAAGCTTAGCAAATTTATTTTTAATTTCAAAAACCATCCAGAGGTCCTAAGAAACCCAGAAAAGTCTGAAACAGACCCACAACCTATTAAATTTATTTTCTTTTTTTTTAAAAGGTGTGTGCCACCACACCTGGCAGGAGCATTGTAAATTTTTTTAAATTTTATTTATTTATTTCTGTATGTGTATGAATGTACTGTCTGCATACAGGTTTGTGCACCCGTGTCGTGCAATGCCGCGGAGGTCAGAAGAGGGTCTCTGATTCCCCTAGAACCGGAGTTCTCCTGGAATTGGAGTTACAGAGGGTTCTCGGCCGCCATGTGGGTGCTGGGGATCGAACCCAGGTCCTCTGCAAGAGCAGTCGGCACTCTCAATCGCTAGGCTATCTCTCCAGTCCCCTAAATTTATTTTCAAATTAAGAGATATTGAAAATTCTGAGCATGACAAAGAGCCACTAAAAACCATTCTATGCAAAAATCATTCTTTGGAGATAACAATTGTTCCCCAAAACTGTAATAGTTATTTCATTGAGGGTTTACAGTGCTCTCATAAGCATATCCTGGAAGTAAAAGTGAAGTAGTACTTTTCAGTCTTTCCCTCCTCCCTCCTTTTCTCCCTTTCCTCCTTTTCTTTCCCCACCCCCTTCTTCTCCCACCTCCTTCTTTGGTATAATGGGAGGAGACTGTGGCCTTAAGGGTGTTTTGAGGATTCAGTGGATCGCTTTTCTCAAGAATCATCAACTTGTTGGGAAAATTCGGAGTCAGGTTTCAGTCAGTGGCCAGAGGACTTCATTGCTTTGGGCCTGAAGTCAGGCAGAGCATCATGGCGGCAGGAGTGTGTGGTGAAGCCAAGCAGCTCAGCCCAGCAACCAGGATGCAGCAGGGAGACTTGCTCTGTATACTTCTTGATTACTGTAAATTTGGTAATCATTTTGATTGAAATTAACAAGGATTCGATTTAAACTACTCTAAAGCAAAGAGGGACTTTATTAGCTTACATGATCAAGAAGTCAATGTCAAGACAGATACAAATGAATCCAGGCAATCAAGCAGTATCACCTATTTTTTCTCACCCTTAATGCCATCTGTCAGGATTGTTTTTATCCCGACAATGTCAGGAAAAAAAAAATTGTCTTTGTCATTGTCCTGAAATGAGTTACATGTTCATGCTAAAACCAATCAGTATGGCTAGGAGAATGTATTCTCCTGCTTTCCAATTTGAAAAAAAAAAAAAAA
>VZQC01015218.1:3766258-3900418 GCA_009823505.1 Rhizomys pruinosus | reverse complement strand
AAAAAAAAAAAGACTGAGGAAAAGATGCAAGACAGAACTTAACATGTATGACAGAATCCATGAGTTCTGGTGGGGGGCAGGGGGCCTGAGGGGTGGGCATGGATGGGGGGAATGAGTCTAAATTTGATTAAGAAATGTTGCATGAAATGCGCTCAATAAAATTTTTTTTAAAAAAGCATAACCTCCTTCGCACAGATGGACAGACACATCGCCTGGGTTCTCCAGTGCACCATGTTGGGATCTTCCAGCATCACTGCCATGAGGAAGGTGGTTCAACAGTTCTGGCTGGAGTCCGGTCTCAAATGTGTGAAGGCAGCTGCAGACATGAAACAGTTCTGTCTGAATGCTCAATGCAGAATGCTCAACATGACCCTCTGTTGACAGGCATGTCTTCAAGCACAAATCCCTTCAGACCCCAGAAAGTCTGCTCCTTTTTGTAGTCCAGTCTTTCAAAGGTTTCTTAAGCCACCTCGCATGAACCAGTGATTATTCAAGAGAACTAAATTTGAAGTCTGTACAAAAGCTTGTCTGTAACACATGTTCTATAATACACAATCTTCTACTTGTCAGTCTTTAACAGCTACCTCTGAATTTTCATGGATTTCTGTTTCACAAAGTTACAACTATTTTATATACACTGGCACATACAATAAAACAACAATTTTTTAAAAAAGTATAACCTAAGGGATTATTAATTCTAAGATATCATTATAGTCCCCAATTTAAGCATACCAAGTGTTAACTAATTAGCAAACATCAACATTTGAATTCTTTATTAATCTCAAATTGTTTAGGTATATATAAAAACAAATGATGAAAGCCACTGTGTTAAGAAACCTAAGAAGTCAACAAAGTTGAAGCCATTGTCTCATATGATCACATATGTGTCTTTTCCCTAAAGATAACAAAGCTAATCCTTTTTTCCCCAAGATGTACTTTATTGAATTTGTGTATATTTCATGCAATATACATCTTTATCATATTTAGACCCTCTCCCCTTTAAATAGCCCACCCTCCAGATTTCACACATTTTGTCATATATGTTAAGGACTACTGAATCAAGTTTAGCTGGGTATGGAGGTGTCAATCTTTAATCCCAGCACTCAGGAGGCAGGGGCAGGTGAATTTCTGTGAAATCAAGGCCAGACTAATCTAAACAGCAAGTTCCAAGCCAGCTGGGGCTACAGGAAGACCTTGTCTCAAAAAAAAAAGAAACTTAAAAAAAAATTAGATAAATCAGACCTCATCTAAATATAAAACTTTTTGTACTACAAAAGATACCACTAAAATTTTAAAAGAGAATCAACAGACTGCAAAAACATTTACAAATTGCATACATGGTGCTATGTGGCACGTGCCTATGATCCCAGCACTCAGGAGGTGAGACAAAAATGTTGTAAATTCCAGGCCCTCGGACCTCAAGCCCTATCTTGGAAGTCATAGTACATTTTGTATTTGTTCCAGTCCTTCCATTCACAGAAGATACACATGAGTCCTTCGATGGCAGCTGACTCATTTTTTAATATTTTTATTGAAGCTTTCTGCATTTCATACATCATTTCTCAGTCCATTTTAGACTCATTTCCCTTTCCATGTCCCCCACCCCACCCGAGTTCATGCATTCTGCCATACATGTCTTGCATTTTTTTTTATTAATTTTATTTATTTCTGTATGTGTATGAATGTACTGTCTGCATGCAAGTCTGTGCACCCGTGTTGTGCAATGCCGCAGAGGTCAGAAGAGGGTATCGGATTCCCCTGGAACTGGAGTTCTCCTGGAACTGGAGTTTCAGACGGTTCGCGGCCGCCATGTGGGTGCTGGGGATCGAACCCAAGTCCTTTGTAAGAGTGGTCGGCGCTCTTAACCACTAGGCCATCTCTCCAACCCATGTCTTGCATCTTTTAAAAGTTTTTCAAAGCAGAGGATTATTGTTTGGGGGAGAGCTTTACTGTTTCAGTCAGTTCTTTGTCCCAGTTCTCTTGTTGTTGTTAATCTCTCCAATTTGTATTGCTTCAACATAGGCATATATATACATCACACCTATACTAAAATTACATCATCTGAAAATAAACTATTATTTCCAAATCATATTTCAGGGTTCACATTTTTTGCTTTTAATTTTATATTACTCTAAAATATACATACATACCCTCCACCCCTATACCAAGATTTTAAAGACTGAAAATAAGTGGTAAGTTAATTCTAGAGCCTGTTAAGGGATTCACATTATAAGAGCACAGTTGCTTTCAAATAAGGAAGAATATAACATTAATGTTGCTCAGTTTGCCTTACAACTATGTACTTGGTGCTAGCATCCATAAATGAGGGATAGTGTTCATCATTTGTGTTTCTGGGACTTCATTACTTCACCTAACATAATATCTTCTAGTTCCATACATTTACCTGCAAAGTTCACGATTTCATCTTTACCGCTGCATAGAACTCTGTTGTGTAGATGTACCTTTTCTCTATCTACTCATTGGTGGAGGGGCACTTGGGTTAGTTCCAGCTCTTCATTATTGTGAAGAGAGCTGCAATAAACATGGATGTGCATGAATCTCCATGGTAGGATGAGTCTTTCAGGTATATACCCAGGAGTGGTATATTTTTACATCAGTGTACCTCATCCTCAGAATGCTGACATTGTGATAGAAAAGAGCTCTTAAGTGAAATAACTAAAAAGAGTTCATACATGTGGCAAGATCCCACTGGACATGGTGGTAGAATGCTGAGAAAGTTCAAAGGAGACTTCATTTGAAGATGACAGTGCTTGACAGTCAAATCCACCACTATGGAAATGAACAGTACACACCTCTTTGGGCCAGTAGATAGATACAGCTTTGAGTGCTTTGAGCTAAGGAACTTTATAGCTGAAGTCTATGTTCCTCCCAAGCCACATTTACCTGCTGTTAACTCTGTTATCATACCTGGCTACTCAAACAGACTTGTGCAGACAAAGAACAGAAGCTAGAAAAAATAATTGGCCTTTCATCTGGAGCCCTGTGATTAAGTTATCTCTACATCATCAATACATAATTGTGTGTTACGTAGAAGGTACTATTTCACAAGTGCTGCTTCTCTAAAATTTAAGCTCCTGACATACAGAGATAGTGTCAGAAAGAAAGGAGGGCTAGAGCAGTAGGAGGGCAAGTCCCGTCAGAACCCAAGCAGAGGCTTAGGGAAAAAAGACACTCTCTTCAGTAATAAATATGTCTGACATATGGGTATAATTTTCCCCTGATTAATATGTGAATCAGTACTTATGTTTTCCCATACATAGAAAATGAATCCTGTCTTTAGTGAGAACCCACTGCACCAAGCTGGCCCTTAGAATATCTGTTAAATTGCTGTGTAAATTTGCTTCTTTGGTTCCAAAGCATTTTGAGGTTTTTGGGCATCATCAATATATAAAGTATCATTACAGTGAATATAGTTTGCCTTTTAATATTTCTCCTCAATACACTGATACTCAATACCATTAAGCAAATATTTTACCAGGTACCAGACACTAAACGAACATTGCTAAAAGTGCATAAATAGGATGTGTAAGGAATTCAAGTACAGTCCAATGTTTTTAAAGTGCTGTCTATGGACCAGCTATAGCTGAATTCTAGTTAACTTACTAGAATGAATAATTCTGAGCCCCACTTCAGCCCAAATGAATCAGAACATCTGTCAGAGGAGTAAAGGGGTGTGCATGCATCCCAACAAGCTCTATGGTTGGGTCTCGTGTACACTGAGTTTTCCAATCACTGCTTTAGTATGAGGGACTCACATCACAAACAAGTGTGACACAGTATAATAATAGGTATCTCCATTTAATGTAGCAGTAATTATATGCCAGAGTGTCCTTCTATAAAGTTCTCAGTGCTGATATTTTTATATATAAACTTCTAGAATGAATAGTCTTTAGAGAAACTATTATAAAATTATCAGTATAATGAAAATAATTATCACTCTTGAAGGAGGGTACAAAGGAAGATGAGATTGAGTCACCAGACAGGAAAGTTATCATAGAGGAAACATTGCATCTCACCGCTAGAAATTTAAGTTTACTTAGCCAATTTTAAGGTAGTCTCAAGATTCTCTCAATATATACTCAATAACTGATTGAATGAAGAACTGCTTCCACTTTTGATCCCTGTAAGTTGCCTCTGCCATCCACCCGAAAGCAGCAAAGCGATGCCTGTGGGATCAGCCGCTTCCCTTCCACACCTGACATCTAAGACAGGCAAAGACTCTTCTGCTTATGAAAAGCAGCTGGACATGACACATGCCTATAATCAGTAGGAACTGCTGAGGCAGAAGAAGCGTGAGTTCCAGGTCAGCCTGGGATACATATAATGAGACCTTGTCTCCAAAAGAGTATATAGTACATTGTTATGGTTGGAACAAGCAGTCTCATGTGTTGAAGTCTTGGTCTCCAGCTGGTGACTCCATTTTGGGAGGTTCTGAAAACTTTATGAGGTTGGGCCAAGTTGGAGGAAGTCAGTCACTGCAAGTCCTGTCTTTGAAGGTTATAACTGGCTCCAAGTCCCTTCCTTGCTTTCTGCTTCTTGTGCTCCATGAGATGAGAAACCTTCTTTACTGTATGAGTCTACTGCCATGAGCAACCATGGACTACACCCTCTAACAATGAGAGAAAAATAAACCTTTCCTCTTTAAGTTGTTCTGTGGGGCATCATGGACATACATAGCCAAGCTAACCCATCATAAGCTGTAGAATTCATTTTTGTATTATCTAACTAAGTGTTATGCACAATTTTAATATTTATTTTTAGCTATTTTATAAGTATAATTTTCCTTTATTATTTAATTCATATTCTTTTAATAACTCAATATTAAATTTCAAACTCAACACTTAAATAATTAAATTTATATTTCAAACATAAAATTCTTTATTTTGAGATAGAATCTCACTATATGTCCCAGGTCCTCCTAAGAGCTGGGATTTCAGGCATGTGTACTGCCAGAGCTGGCTAAAATTCATCCACTATACATGTTTGTTGAAGCTTAACAGTTGTTCTTGGTCATGTAACACTCACCTATAGGATATTTTCATCAGCCTTAAAAGTGTCCTCTTTAATCCCAGCACTTGGGAGGCAGAGGCAGGTGGATCTCTGTGAATTCAAGGCCAGCCTGGTCTACATAGCATGTTCCAACCAGCTGGGACTAAAAGGGAGACCCTGTCTCAAAAAGACCAAAAAAAAAAAAAAATGTCCTCTTTAGACATTTGTTGGCATGTGCCTGTAACTTCAGCATTCAGGAAGCTGAGGCAGTAGGATCATGAATTCAAGGTCAGCCATGGCTAGAGAGTGAAACTGTTTATTTAAATATTCTCTTCTCTCTCTCTCTCTCTCTCTCTCTCTCTCTCTCTCTCTCTCTCTTTCTCCTCTCTCTTTAAAGTTGATCTTCCCATGGGGCTGGAGAAATGGCCTAGTGGCTAAGAACACTGACTGCTCTTGCAGAAGACCCAATTTCCATCCCCAGCACCCACATGGCGGCTGAGAACCGTCTTTAACTCCAGTCCAGTTCCAGGTGAATCAGACGCCTTCTTCTGAGCTCCGCGGCATTGCACGACACGGGGGCACAAACCTACATGCAGACAGTGCATTCATATACATAAAAGAAAAAAAAAAATAAAGTTGATCTTCTCCTAACAACAAATCTCAAGTTTCCATTGCTCTTTTTGTCACAAGTTTTACCTTTTCTAGAATGTCATGTTTATTGAATTATACAGAACATAATATTGTGTTTTTCTTTATTTATCATAGCTTTTTTTAAACTTATCCTTATAAGTTTGGGGGTCTTTTTGAAACAAGATCTGCCTGTAACCCCAGCTGGCCTGGAACTTACTCTGTAGACCAGGCTGGTCTTGAACTCAGAGATCTGCCTGCTTCTGTCCCCCAAGTGCTGGGAGTAAAGGAGTGTACCACCATGCCCAGTTATCTTTATCATTTTGAATGTCTACCTATCATTGCTGTACATTACTATTTCATTTTATTATTACTGTCAAATAGTATTCCACAGTAGTCTATAGTAGTTTATCCTTTAGCCTGTTGATACATATTTGTTTCACTTGGTGCTATTATGAATAATGTTGTATAAACATTGGCATACAACTTTTTGCATGCACATAAATTTTGATTTCCCTTAAACAAATACCTATAAGCTAGTGATATGGTCAGTATATGTTCACTATGTAAGACAATATATCAACTTGTTCTCCAAGTAACTCAAGCATTTTATAACCCTGTCAACAAAGTATGAGTATTTTCCAATTGCTGCACATCTTTATCAACACTTGATGTTGTCAGTTTTTAGTTTTTTGTTGTTGTTGTTGTTTTTGTTTTTGGGTTTTTTTTGGTTTTTTTTTTTTTTTATCTTCTCGAGACAGGGTCTGCCTGTAGCCCCAGCTGTCCTGGAACTTACTCTGTAGACCAGGCTGGCCTTGAACTCATAAAAATCTGCCTGCCTCTGCCTCCCAAGTGCTAGGATTAAAGGCATGCGCCACCACACCCGGCATTCAGTTTTTTTATTTTAGTCATTCTAATTAGTTAGTATGCAGTGATATTTCATCATGATATTTGTATTTCATTGACAGTTGGAATTGAGCACATATTCATGTTCTTAATATGAACATTTATACTAATTTTTGAAGTGTTTGTTAAAAATACTTTGCCTGCGAGGACCCGGGCTCGATCCCCAGCACCCACATGGGTGGCTGAGAACCATCTTTAACTCCAGTTCCAGGGGAATCCAACACCCTCTTCTGACCTCTGAGGCACTGCACCATAAGGGGGCACAAACCTACATGCCGACAGTACATTCATACACATACAAAAATAAATTAAAAAATAAAATTAAAAATGGTTGTTTAAAAAAATACTTTGCCTGGGGCTGGAGAGATGACCCAGTGGTTAAGAGCACCAACTGCTCTTGCAGAGGACCCGGGTTTGATTCCCAGCACCCACATGGTGGCTAAGAACCATCTTTAACCCGGGCGTGGTAGCCCACACTTTAATCCCAGTACTCTGGGAGGCAGAGGCAGATCTTTGTGAGTTCGAGGCCAGCCTGGTCTACAGAATGAGTTCCAGGCCAGCTGGGGCTACAGTGAGACCCTGTCTCAAAAAAAAAGATACTTTGCCCTATATTTATTCCTTAGTACTAGGTCTAATAACTTGTTATATATTTTGAATCAAAGCTTTTTGCTAGGCATAAGTTTTGCAAATATTTTCTCCCTCTCGGTGGCTTGGATTTTTTTCATTTTCTTTATGTGTCCTTCATTGAACAAGTTTACATTTTGATATCTATTCTATCAATTGGTTTATTATATGACATAATTTTGTGATCTATTTAAGAAATTTTTCAAAAAAATAAAAATAAAATAAAAATAAATTTTTCTTTTACCTATACTTGCTCTCACATTTGACATGATTGATATTTGAACCTTCTTGAAAGGCAATTCCATGCATTGCAGAATGATTAGCAGCCATGGACACTACCTTCTAGATAGCCATTGTATCAGTTGTACCAACCAAAAACACCTCTACACACTGGCAACTGTCCTTTGGGATATGAAATTGCTGAAAACAACTGGCCAAATCCAATGCCACAAATGTGTTTTTCTCTTCTAAAAAAAAGAAGGCATAGCTGTAGCTCTTGCACTTAAAATCTAAAATTCATATTCAGTTTATATCTATGTAAGTGCTAAGGTAAAGATCAAAATTTGTTTATTCTTTACAACTGTTTAGTTGGTCTAATACCACTTGTTACATAGCCTTTTCTTTCACCCCCATTGGAGAATGTTAGTACATTTGTTGAAAAATCAGTTGATCCAGGCTGGAGAGATGGCCTAGTGGTTAAGAGCGCCATCTCCTCTTACAGAGGACCAGGTTTGATCCCCAGCACCTACATGGTGGCTGAGAACCATCTTTAACTCCAGTTCCAGGGAAATCCGACACCCTCTTCTGCATGACACTGGTGCACAAACGTACATGCAGACAGTACATACACATACAAAAATAAAAAGTTCTTTAGGATCTTTGTGAGTTCAAGGCCAGCCTGGTCTACAGAGTGAGTTCCAGGACAGCTGGGGCTATAGGGAGACCCTGTCTCGAAAAAGACCAAAAAAAAAAAAAAAAAAAAAAAAAAAAAAAAAAAAAAAAAAAAAAAAAGAAATCAGTTGATCCTATACTTAGAAATCTATTTCTGATCTCTTTATTCTGTTTCATGGATATATTCCTATACTTATACATAGTCTTTATTGTAGCTTTATAATAAAAATGAAATCAGATAGTCTAAATACCTTGTTCTCTTTCTTTGATTTTTTAATTTCTCTCACTTTCTGTAAGCAAGAATTTCTCTCCAGGATCTCACTGCTTCTGTTCACTTTCCTATACATCAAGTACCCACTTATATTTTCTCAGTTTGTAGTTTCTAACTGGAATACCAGGTCAATTCAGTGAGATTTAGCATATTTCTGAAAGTAGAGCCCAACATTGCCTCAAATACTTTTTAAAGGTAGCCAAGGAAAGGAAATGAAAAGATTATATTATTATCCTTAGATATCCTTAGGTCATAATCACAGCCTTCCAACCCAACCTGCAATTTTACAGTTCACTAACAACTGGTAGACCCTGTGTGACCATAAAAGAGCTTTTCTATATATAAGTAAATTTGCCATATGGAAAAAAAGTAGCTTCTTTCTTAGTCAAAAGACCAAATCCTAAAAAGATCAAACACAAGGCAATCTGTGCTTAATTCTTGATAAAATCACTCAATGGTATCCATTTTCTGATGAAGTAGTTTTTTGTTTGGGGGGGTTGGTATTTTTGAGATAGTGTCTCCCTTTTTAGTACCAGCTGGCCTAGAGCTCACTCTGTAGCCCAGGCTGGCCTTGAACTCATGGATATCCGCCTGCCTCTGCTTCCCGAGAGCTGAGATTAAAGGTGTGTGCCACCACGCCTGGCGATATTTTTCTATAGAGTAATAATTTTCATAATGATACAGTTTATTTAGCTTTTGAGGAAATCATATACAGGAGGGTCTTTAAATTATCTGATCTATCACTTCTACTTGAGACTCTATCTTATAGAACTAATGCTAGAGATAGAAAAGTGACTTTTTTTTGAGACAGGGTCCCCCTGTAGCCCCAGTTGGCCTGGAACTTATTTTGTAGAACAGGCTGGCCTTGAACTCCCAGAGATCCACCAGCCTCTGCCTCCCAAGTGCTGGTATTAAAGGTGTACATCACCACGCCCGGCCAAAGTGACTCTTATTTACAAATACATTCACTAAAGTTTATAAATGGGTGAGTGCACATGCTCTATCACTGAGCTGCACTATCAGCTTTGTAATATTTTAAATATTATGTAAATGTCCAGCTGGAAAAGAAATGCTTACTTTCATTTTTTAACATGAACAGCTTCTCAACAAATGTATTAAACACATGTATATGTTATTTAAGCACAACTCTATTTTTGTTTTATTACATTTATTTATTTTGTGTGTGAATACAAGTACATTGGTGTGGGAACATATGTCATGGCACATGTGTGGAGGTCAGACAACTTAAAGCAGTCAGTTATCCCCCTCCTCACACACGCATGCCAGACCCAGGGACAGAACTCAAGTCATCAAGCTTGTCAGCAAGGGCCTTTACCCACTGAGCTATCCCACTGGACCTCAACTCCAATTGTTTACATGCATAATAAACCCCTGGAAGATAATAAATCAGAACATCAATGGTGGCTGGCAAGACTTCTGTTTTTGGTTTTCCCACTTGCTATTTTCTAACATTAAGCCAAGAAAATGAGACTTCTTTTAATCATATGAGTTGAACACATTGAATTTCTAAACCAGAAAGAACTATAGAAAACTGTATAATATATGTGTATATTATTGATAAGGAAGTTACCTTATCAAGGAGAGATATGGAGAGTTTGGATCTTTTGTCTAAGCTTAAAAGGCAAGTTGGCACAACTCTCAAACTAACATTTCCAGATTAGACATTACTCAATATTCAGGTCATTCTTGTACTCCAGCCTCTGTTTCAAGTTTAATTAGCATGGTTCACATCATCAATGGTTAATGTAAATAATGTAAATTTTTTAAATCCCAAACGTCACTTGAACATGAATGTTCTGGAATCTGGACAATGGAAGGGATATTATAGTTATATTTCCAATGAACATTTGAAAGCATGAGCAGTAGAGCTTTATTCTAGAAAGTTTTCTAGTCTTGAGATTTAAAATGCCTCATAAAGAACCCATTTTCTTTATTGAAAGCTCATTGTTCCTTTGTTAAGAGTTATTCTTGTTTGTTTGTAATTGACCAAACAGAAATGACAGGGTACAGCATGATCTTGTAAATCAGGGCTTTCTGTTAGAACTCACTGATCTTTATTGTTCAGCTCTCAGAAACTAGTAGTATGGTGCTAGCAATGGCTGATAACTACTACATTGTACACCAAACCCTTAACTTAGTTTTTCAAATGCCAAACAATTTTTCCAACATCTCCCTAAATGGAAAAAAATGATTTAGGTTAAGATTTCATAGCACTCAAGGATATTCCAAAGGAAAGGTTTGAGTAGAATGTTTATCTTTTTAAAAGTGTTCTGGTCTGTTTGGGCTACTGTTTGGCTTCCAGTTAATCAGGTCTATTTACTAGTTTAAGAATGTTCAGCAATTAACAGTGTTCAAACAGCACCAATCTGCTGTGTGATTTCAGCTGGGGAAACAGCTGTATGAACAAACACAGCTTCCCAACTACAAGCAAAGGATAGCACTCCACTCACCGGGGAGCTGATTTTTAGTTCTTTAGGTATGTCACACAGTCTCAAGGCATCACAAAAGAGTGTGAAATATATAAATGATTGAAAATCTCAAAGATAGGCAAAGTCTTAGTAATTAAAAAAGAATTTAAAGTAGATTTTCCAACAAAAACATCCTTTTTGTGAGACAAAACAAATTTATGTAGTAGGCTGGGTTGCATTTCTACCAGGAATTACTACCAACCTTATTTTTAAGACTCCCTGGTTCTATTAGCAATTTTAACACACAGTAGTTCTAATCAGCAATCTACTTGCTCTTCAGACTTTGACACTTCCCCAGCTGCTAGGCCTGTGCTTAACTAAACAAGTACAGTAGCATAAGCGGAACATTTATGTAACATAGGAACTATAAATGTTCTTGGAGAAAAAAAAAAGTATGGCAAAGGAATAAGACCATTGCCTTTTAAAAAAGGATTTTAAACTCCTGTGAGGAAGTTGCATATATCATATAAAACATATACAATACTTGGTTTGGGTTTTTTTCTGTTTTTTCATTTGTTTGCTGTTTCTTTGCTTGAGATAGGGTCTCAAGTAGCCTAGGCTAGCTTTCAACTTGCTATGCAGCCTCAGATAACCTTGAACCCATCTTTCTGCCTCCACCTCCCAAGTGCTGGGATTACAAGTATGCACTAGCATCCCAAACTTAAACTCTTCAATTTTTTTTTAATTCATGGCACATTTACCAGATACTAGACTCTAGTCTAAGAACATATATCTTAATTAATCTTATGAGATGTAAAAACAAACATTGATCCCCATTTTTTCAGATGGAGAAGTCTTAGAAAGGTTGAATAAACTGTTTTAGGTCCCTTA
Organism: Rhizomys pruinosus; assembly: GCA_009823505.1. Classification (NCBI taxonomy): domain Eukaryota; kingdom Metazoa; phylum Chordata; class Mammalia; order Rodentia; family Spalacidae; genus Rhizomys; species Rhizomys pruinosus. The sequence goes on along the minus strand of VZQC01015218.1, from coordinate 3,888,769 downwards.
ACTAGAAAATATTGGAACATAGTTTGAACTTCAAAACCTTGTGCTCTTTCTCATTATGGGAAAACCAAAAGTATACTAAAGAATTTTTGAATAGAATAACTATCAAATTCCTGAAACAAATATTACAGCTAAGATCATAAGGCACAGCCTATTTATGGCCTTTCTCTTCCACTGATATTTAGAAACTTTCCTATTAAGGCCAGATTGTTCTACCTTCTGTCCCTTCCTCCTGCACTTTCCAATACACACACACACACACACACACACACACACACACACACACACACGTATATGCAGGCACAACAGCAGCTTCACCATACAGTGTCTGTGGTGATAACAAACTACAGGAAAGTTAATGTTCTACCTCAACAAATGTACTAAGTGGTAAGCATGTACGTTGGGTGGGGGAGGAAAAAAAGATCACAATTTACGCAATTGATTGATGTACCTACTGCTGTTTACTTCTAGGCAAACTCATTTACAAGAGGTATATAGAAACAAGAAAAAATGATCCATATGGGTGGTTCCTGGATCTACTCCAACTTTCTGCTCAAGCCAGTAGGTCTGTTGTTTCCTTGCAGAAGCTTAATACACTGGGGTTTTCCCAAAGCTAGAAATGAATTTTCTCTGAAGATACTTGTATCTTATTGAAGCAGATATGGACTGGTGCAGTAAATGAAACTTTCTGTGATAGAAAAAAAAATTGTTTGACATCAGTACTGTCCTGTGTGGTAGCCCCTAGCCACATACGACTAATAAATGCTTGAAAAGTATATAAAGTACAACATGAGAAACAATTTGGTCTAATTTTAATTTAAATTTTACATGTGTCAAGTGGCTATTGTATTGGAGAGAACAGACCCATCTTACTGCTTCCTGTTCATTAGGGTATCCCTAATGAGCTATACAGCTACCCAAGGAAGGAACAATGTCTGCCCCCATTTGGAGGATAAAGTAATCCAGGCTCAAAGAGATTGACTTGCCCATAGATTTATAACCAGTAAGTGGTAAATTCTGGATTTTACATCTACATATGTCCCTCTCGAGGTCTGATGTTTTCAAAACCAGTAGTTTTCCATACTGGCTGCATATTAGCCAGAGTATATTTCAAAAATAGTGTCCTTCTTTCTAAGCCTAGGGAACAATCTGCGGAAGAGGGGGCATGGTAGAATGTAAGGGCTGCGATTGGGGTGAATGGTGAAACTACAGCAATACAGTCCGGACACTCATTTGATCAACTTGATTGAACATATAAGCCCCCCTCCCCCCGCTGGATGGTGGGGCTGTGGGGGTTTGGGCACAACAGCCTGCAAATTGGTTTTACATGAGGGATGCTTGTACTCATAAATTATCACTTATTGCTAAAAAATGAAAAAAAAAACTGAGAGAAAGTTGCAGGACAGTTATGGCAGAATGCATGATCTGGAATAGGGTGTGGAGGGATGGGGGGGGGGAAGGGAAATATGCCTGAACTGAATTGGAAAATGATGTATGAAATACACAAAGCATCAATTAAAAAAAAAGGTGAAAAAAAAATAGTGTCCCTAGGTTCCACTCCCCCAGAAATTTTTATTCAATTGAATTGAAACAGATGCATATCTGATATGCATATCTCTGAAACTCTACCAGTGGTGGGAAATAACTCCAAAGGGGAGCTAGGAGACCACTGAAGAACCTCTGCCTCTAATTCCTCTCTTAAATAAAACACGGTTAACAGCTTAGTGGGAAAACAACAAAGGAATCTCACACCTTCCAGAACTAAGGTGAGGCCACAGAGCTAGTATTGGTGACGAGCTGAGGTGGATTCCTAGACATTGCAACACGAGGCAGCAGCAAACTTCATATCAGGATAACTCAGCCAAGGAACTCAGAGGACCAAGCAGCAATGAGAAGTCTGGGAGCAGACTGGGCTGCTGTCAGGTACGTGACATTATTGTTCTAGAGGTAAGAACAGTCCATTTTCATTGACTTGGTGGCTCACCCGACCCCAACCCCCTGGACCCCCTCTTCTTGCCTTTCCAAAGGTCTTTTGGAGTGCTCCAAGGACTTCTATGCAGCATTCCCTACCCTGCTAAGGTTGTTGTCAACATATGTAACCCTGCTCTGGCATATAAGAGTAACCTTAAAATTATGACTTTGAAGTGAGTAGAAGCAAGTGGTGGTGTGTGTGCTTTGTAGTACTGCAAATCAAACACAGACATTGTGCTCACTAGGTAGACACATGACCAATGAGCTAGCTAAAGTCTTGGCCCAAAAGCAGACTCTAGAATTCAGAAGACCGGAATTACTCAGATTCTAGGTGGGTTCAAAAGTCTTTTCTCAACATTGTCATTGTCTCACAAAAGGGTTTGGAAAAAATAAAATCTCTGAGACGATTTTTTTTAATCCAGGTGCCAATGAGCTTGAGTGTGATGAAAGAAGAGCAGAAAAGGAGGTACTAACAAAACACTGGGCAGAGGACTCTGTACCACTTTCATACCCCTGGAGCCCTGTCATGTACAGGCAATCTGCATCTTTGGTTAGAGATCATTAACTCAAGGTCAGGATTGAGAATGTGAACAAATACAAGCAAGTGCTCAAAAGAAACTTCCATCAAAATAGAAACTGCTGCTGTAAACATCACCCTACAGACTAGCTCTTTCTTTCTCTTGAACAATAAAGGAATAAAAATAAACATAATTTGTGTTTTAGAATATCATCAGGAATGGTGTGTGGCTCTAAAATGTGCTAAGGAGTCATTTCTCCATTCAGAAACTCGGCACAGCTGCTCCGCTCCAGTAAGGAGTCTGTGCATTCTGAAGCTAAATGAACTTGCATTCTAAGAATCTGCTTTGACAAGTAACAGCTCTAAGATCCATGAGTAAAAAACAATCTCCAAAGATATTATAGCAAATGGCTTCAAATAGAAACATCTAGTCTGTTGACAAGTGCCCTTTAGAAGACAGAACTTGTATTCTCTTAAAGCAAAATCACCATTTTTATTTGCTGCTGCTTACAAAAGGAAAAGATGGTTTCTTAAGCTACAGCTGCAGATTCAAAAATTAGCTTGTACCACTTGATTTTTGTTTTAAATAATATAAAAAGTAAAACAGCCTCCAAGAGTGAGGGAAGAATAAATAGAGATATGGATGAAGGTTAGGGTAGAAAAAGGCCCTTAAAATATCTATAGACTTGAATGTCAAGCATGATTTTTTTAATCTTATCTGCTTCCTGGGTCCCTCAGGTCTCTTTTTGTTTCTTAATAGTCGTAAAAGCCCAAAGTTGAAAAAAACAACATAGAGGTATGCAAAACAGCACATTAAAGTACTCTACCCCATCTACTGTCAATCCTTGTCAGTATCTCCCCAATTTTTAATAAAACAAAAATTTGTCTTTATTTTTATTTTATGAGTGTTTTGGCTGCATGTATATAAGTACACCTGTTCATGTAATGCTCATGAAGGTCAGAAGAAAGCACTGGATCCCCTAGAACTGGAGTTTAGATAGTTGTCAGCTGTGAGGTGATGCTGGGAACCGAACCTGGGTCCACTGCAAGAGATAAGAGCCAGTACTCTTACCACTGGCTCTCTCTCCAGTCCATACCCTACTATTGCCAATTTCATGAAGAATTAAAACATAGTGCTAAGGATCTGACAGAGAATCAAAAGGGTGCTCAACATCTCAATTCTTTCCAATCAATTTTATGCCTTTGAACAAATCATTTCTTCTCTGGGGAGTTCTTTTCCTTTTCTGGAAGGTAAGTGAGGTGAAACTGTTGGCTTGTGTTTGGTTCTAATTCAAACCTTTACTAACTGTTAGGATAAAATATGTAGGCACAGTATGTCATTTTAAATTTTTCAATAGCTTTAAAAATGTTTTTAAGGCAAGTAAAATGAATCGTAATGATGCTTTTTATTCATTTCAGCATATTTGAACTATTAACACTTGAATAATAATCCACATAAAACCACTACTATTTTGATAATATTACTAATAGTTTACATTCTACTTTTTCAAACTAAGGTCTTCAATATTATATGTATTCGAGACAAGATATTCTCAATTCATAGCCACAGTGCACATTCTCAGCAAGCACATACAGTGCTAGATTTTGAGCAAGGCAGCTTTATACTTGTACTGGACTTTATTCCAAAGATAGCTTGTTTGGGTGAGGAGTTCAGTTTTGCATCTCTATGCATAATTGCTTCTGTTACAAAAAATGATTATCATTTGTTGACAAAATCCAATCATCAGCAACAAAAGGGGAGCTACCTAGATCACTCAGAAAGTCTAAGTATCAGCTTTGAATAACACTGGTGTAACTTCCCAGTAATGCATTTGGTCTTCCACTGAATTTTTCTTGTCTGCTTGAGACACTCATATTGAATGTTAGGTCTTGACTCTGAGCCTCACAGAACAATTAGGAAACAATATAATTGAGAATTAACAGGTTGAAAAATATCTAGTGCCTTTTAAAACAGGATTAAAATACTAGTTGACCAAAAAGGTTAATGTTGTCTTTTTTCTTGCAGAAACCAATCAGTTACAGTCCATCAATTATGTTCTGTACTTCAACCTATACCTCCCCCATACACACACACACACACACACACACACACACACACACACACACAGACACAAAGGAAAAAAACTAAAAATTTTAGATTAACAAATGGTGAAAGTTTAGTTCAACTATCCTTTAAACACTGTGCTGTTTCCCAATGGATTAAACAAATGCTCTTGACTATCTTCCACTGGCCTGGTATGACAGTGTTGAAGAGTCTTTCCTTTGTGGTTTGAATTCAAAGATTCCAATAGGCCCATTGTCAGAAGCTCCGGCATATAAGGGCTCAGGCAGAAAGAATGAAGGTTTGTATTCTATGATGTATTTTCCTACAGATGAACTTAACTCCCCAAAATCCAACATACTTTTAAATTTTATTATTTTTATTTTATGTGTATGAGTGTAATGCCTACATGTAGGTCCCAACTAGGGATGCAATGTGCCTGTCTGCTTCATGATTCTACTGCCATGCTTTCCCCTCAAACTCAACACATTCTATTTCATAGGCACAGATTCACAGTTTCCTGACTGTAGACACAATGTGGCCAGTTGCCTCACACTTCTGCTGCCATGCTTTCCTAGCTATTAGGAACTGTATCCCATAAAAAAAAAAAATAAGCCAAAATGATCTCCTCCTCTTGGCATTGCTTCTTATCAACTATTTGATCTCAGAAACAAGAATAGTAGATGTACTTTGGAACAGTGAATGGAAGGAGAGTACAAAGCGGCCAGGGGATGATATGAGTGTTTTAGTTTCAGGATGAAGACTTGCATGCACCTGGCAGGGATCCCCATCTCCAAGGTTTTAGGCACTGTCTTAGTAGTTCGTTTTGTATTCCTATATCAAAATACCTGAAAACTAGATTATTTGGTTTGGTGGTGGTGGTGGTGGTGGTGGTGGTGGTGGATGGTGGTGGTTGGTGTTGGTGGTGGTGGTGGTGATGGCAGCACCAGTAATGAAGGGAATTGTATAGTAGCTTACATAACCACACAGCTCAGGCTGGACTTGAACTGCTAATCCTCCTGCCTTCACTTCACAAATGCAAGGATTATAGGTGTTGTACCACAATGTCCAGCTATGAGACTAGCTAATTTATAAGGAATAGAATGTATATGCTTATGATTTTAAGGGTAGGAAAGGCTAAGATTGAAGGGTGATGTTCTACTGGCTGTGTTATAACATGACAGAGATATCACATGGCAAAAGAGAACAAGAGAAGGATGAACTGGCATCATAACAAGCCCACTCCTATGATAACATCCTTCCATTCATGAAGGCAAAGCATTCATGACCTCATCATGTTCAAGGTTCTACCTCTCCTTTGCACTGGGTATCAAGCTTCCACACAGGAACTTTGAGGAACACCTACAAACCTATGGAGAACTAATCCTTATATTCTTACATATTTAGGATTCCTGAAATTCACACATTTAAGTTATACACTGAGATACAAAGGACCAAGAGTCAATTTAAATTGTCTCTGAAGCAATTTTAAGATCCTATGTTTTTCCTGTATTTTATATTCCTTGCATTTTCAAACCCATCATAAATAATTTATTGGTAAAATGATGTTCCAAAATATCATACATCATTTATTCTTCATAGTCCAGTTTTTCTGCCCTAGGCAATGTCATTTTTCTTTACTTACATCCTTTATCCTGAAACTGATATTTTATCTAGTATATATAATATGTAACTATACTGAAGGATAAAAGTTTAAAAAAATGCTGCTTTGTAAGGTTCTCAGGAACTTTAATAGGATACATGTAACCTTTCATCTGTGGTATGATCTAAATCTAACCCCATCCACAACTGTATAATCTCATTATATATGTGCATACATACTGGGGAAGAACTGATGAGTAATGTCCTTAGCCATGACTTTTAGGTTTTGGAATTGCAGGTAATTTTTATGTTATTTCTGTATTTCTCTGCATTGTCCTACTTTACAAGAAAATTATCATCATTACATGATAGGGTTCTAAAGCTTCTAAAATCCATTATTTGTTATATAAACCACTTGTATTTTTTCAGAAATATACTTTAATCTTTTGGATGGTGCCATCAATTCACTGAAAGAAGTGACAAAGCTGAATGTAAATTACCCGAGTCTGAAAAGTGTTAATTCATTCAATAGCACAGTAAGTAGTCACCTGGTAACCCAATTCATTACAACTGATCTGTCTCTAAATACTCAGGTGATATACACTTCTGCTCTACATGACCATGCACAGACTGAATTTGTTACCTGAATCATATTTATATTTTATGTCCATAAATGTCCACATGTTATAGGACAGTAAGTTGAAGTAGCTAAAAATTCCTTTCACACTTTGAGCTGAAAAACTGCTTGACTTATGACCATGAAGAATCTGGGCTAGGAAGAAGACTCAGACAGTGAAAAAATTACCTTGCAAGCCCAAGGACCTGGCTTCAGTCCCCAGAATCCAAATAAAAATTTCCCAGTGTATATGTGCCTATAATCTCAGTGCAAACTGAGACAGTGACACAAGGACCTTGGGCCTTACCAGCCAGCCAGTCTAGCATGATCACTGAGTTCCAGGCCAATGAGAAACCCTGTCCCAAAGGGAGTGGGCAGCATTCCTAAGTATAACATCTAAGGTTGTCCTTCAGCCTCCACACACATGCAGAAACTCATGCATATTCACCCTACGTGCATACATACACACACACACACACACACACACACACACACACAGACACACACACACACAAATAATGAACCATAATAAAGTATATCTGGTATGCATTTATGCCATGCCTTTCTACAGTGCTTTCTAAACAGAACTTAATACTATAAAATGAAATAACAGAAGCATAAAACTCTGACAGTGATAGTCTAGACTTCATTGCTTTCAATCCTAGCACAATGAAGCCATCTAAGAGTTTTTACAATATATCAATGCCTGAATCCCACGGCAGATCAATTTGCTCAGAATCTCAGGACAAGCTTTGGACATGGCATCTATTTTATGGGTATTAGTCAACAGTTCTGAGTGCTTTGATGTGTGTTACAGTGCATTATCTTGTGCTGTAACATCCACTTGTGATGAGTTGAGGTTTATCAAAGTAAATTTCCTTCCCAATGAAATGGCAGATCCAGTATCATACATGTGCTCTACACAGCCTAGATTAGGCTATCCATTCACACAGCCTAGATTAGGCTATCCATTCACACAGCCTAGATTAGGCTATCCATTCACACAGCCCCTTCAGCCTGTCTTCCCAGAACCTTCAGCACTCCACACAATTGCTACTACAGAATTTTACCAGACAAAATGATATATGAATAGCTCTAGAAAAATGTGAACTGATTTCATGGAGCATTAAAGGCACCAGTACAAAGAGGATAGATGATGGGAATCATTTAGAAATCACCCTGAACCAATTAAAGTCAAGTAGCACAGCCTTGCCAGTAGTGATCAGGAATGGCTATTCGACAGAACAGAATTCCTTCAGTTCACAATCCTATTAAATGATGCAAAGAAAAGATTTTTAGGCCAGTTATATACAAATGAACCACAAACACAGGGATTCATTTCCACAAGGGAAAAATTCTTAGGGTTCCAATTTACAAACTGAATTATTCTGAATACAAACACTAGGTCAGCAAATCTGATTCCCTTTTAGGTTTGTCAGCTATTTATCCCTAAGACGAAATACTTAACAGAAAGAACTTAAACAAGAAAAGATTTATTTTGGCTCTTGGTTTCAGAGATTTCCGTCCATGGTCTACTGGCTCCCCTGAGAGTGAAGTGAGATAGAAACGTTGTAGAAATGGCACATTTGTGAGCAGGTAATTCACAGCAATCAAGTAGTAAGGAAAGGCAAGAGGCCTGGGACAAAGGATATCTTTCCAGGACGTGATCCTAGTAACCAACTTCCTCCAACTTGCCCCATCTTAATATTTCCACCACCTCCCAATATTGCCATAAAATTATGAATTGCATTGAACCATTGACAACTTGAGAGCTCTTATGATCCAAACACCTCTCAATGATTGGATCCACAAGCTAGAGACCAAACCTTCAACATAGGAGCCTTGTGGGAGATACTTCATATCCAAACTGTAACATATAGAAGCAGCTAATATGAGGTTCATTTGTACAACTTATATGAGCTTATATTAGGTTCATTTGTACAAATGCTTTGAGCCTGGATACTAGACACATGTCACCTTATCTAAGTACCAACAAAATTAGGGAAAACCCTATTAAAAATAGATGAAAGTTGGCCTGGAGAGATGGCTCAGCAGTTAAGAGCACTGGTTGCTCTTGCAGAGAACCAAGGTTAGAGTCCCAGCACCCAAAGGGCAGCTAACAACTGGCTGTAACTTCAGCTCTAGGGAATCTGATGGCCTCTTCTCATCTCTGCAGATATTGCAGGACACAGGTGCTCTTACACACATGTAGGCAACACATAAATAATAATAATAATAATAATAATAATAATAATAGATGAAAGCTGTTGATTTGGGCAGTTGAAAACATTGCTTTCTGGGTCTACAGAATAGCTAACAGAGAGTCTCAGTTTTTATTGTGTTTGGTGGCATCTTGAAATTACTTTAAAATTCTTTATTATTTTTATTTTATGTGTATGAATGTTGTGTCTGCATATGTGTAAGTGTACCCATGTCATGTAGGCCCTGTGGAGGACAGAAAATGCTATCTGATCCCCTAGAACTGGAGTTATGGACTGTTGTTAGTAGCCATGTGTGATGCTGGGAATCAAACTCCAGTCCTCTGCAAGATCAGCCAGTGCTCTTAACTGCTGAGCCATCCCTCTAGCCCCAGAAATTACTTTTAAATGTAGTTCATAGGTACATACCTGAATTAGAAGCCTAGAACTCTCTAGAGACTCCAGTTGTATTTTTAAAAAACGCCCTTTGGAGCATAGTGTGCCTTATCCCTAGAAAAGAAATAGGACAGAAGGCAGAAACTTCTATCTTGTCTCCAGCATGACCATTATGGGGTGGAGAAACAGGATTTTACTCCCCCTGGCTATTATCAGGGGACCAATTACTATATTCACAGCTAACTTAATGGGATCCCAAGTAACATCATTAAGGGCACAGTAGGTAATAAATGATTATAAAAAAAACCTTGTGAAATTCCCTAGGTATCTATGCCTAGGTCCCTTATCTAATGCTATCTGTGAATGTGAAGATGACCTGACAATGGAAATTATGCAACTAATAATTTCTAATTGAAATAAACCTAACTTAAGTCTGTGTATACTGCTTATTGAATATTATGTCTAAGTTTACACCTAGGAATTCTAAACTAGTTATCACTAGCCCTAAAGCTCAGTCATCATTAAGTCTTCTTACACTTGTCATAGGTGAAATAGCATTTTACATTTTCAGTTTAAGGGCAAAAGATTTTGTTTAAAATTTTTACAACCTTTTGAAAGATAACCATCAGTGCCAAAGAGAAAAAGTTTGCTAAAATGCAGATTCTTGGCTACTTACCAGACCTACTAAATCCCTCAGGGACCAAGAGATCTAAATTTTAACAAGTTCCCAGGTGATACTTATGCACGGTAGAGTTTGAGAATGTCTGCCCTAGGGTGTCACCAATCCAAAGCTAAAAACCATTTGTTATCACCAAGTGTTATAAAATACTAAATTCAGGAACAACTTTAATTGACCACAGGAAACCGGCACTTCTTAGTATTAGAAAAAAAATTCAGCTACAATTTAATTTCCTTTCATCTGGGGGTATGAGTTTCTAGGTAGCAGACTTCTACCTAGATGCTACAAATTTTGGCTCATCCTGTACCAGGCTGCCAGGAGCAAGTTCCCAGGTTCTGATGAGGACAACAGGTAGTGTGACTGGCATGTCCCAAGCTTAATCACAGTCATTCTCCTTCCTTGGCATACTCTTTCATCTTTTCTAAAGTAAGGAAAATATTTTTAGTAACTCATTTAAATTTTTCTATTTTATTTTTATTTTATGTCTATTCATGTTTTACCTGCATAGGCAATGTCTGTAGAGTAAGAAGAGGCATTGGATCCCCCTGGAACTGGAGTTATAGAAAGTTGCTCGCCACTACGTGGGTATTGGGAATCGAACATGTATCCCCTGCAAGAGCAGCAAGTGCTCTTAACCACTGAGCCATCTCTCCAGCCACTTAGTAATTTATTTTAAAAAGTACATCTTTTGGCCAGGCATAATGGCATATGTCTCTAATCTCAAGACTTTAATCCCAGCACTCCTAAGGCAAAGTCAGGTCTATCTCTGTGAGCTCAAGGCCAGCCTGGTCTACATACCAAGTTCCAGGCTACATAGTCAGACTCTTACTCAGGAAAAAAAAAAAAAAAAAAAGTATATCTGTTCCTGACCAACATTTAAAGCATATTGCTTTAGTGGGTTTTCTTTTCCTTGTTCTTATAATAGCTTATCCATGTGGTTGTAAAAGACTTCAACCCCTAACAAATCTTCTGTCTTTAAAAATAATATATGTAAGTCAAATAGAGCTAAGAAAATGACAAATACAAGATAAAACAGAATAGAACTGACTTCAGCAACCCAAGAGAAAGGTTGTACCCTCCAGGTATATAAAGCTATTCCGTGAGGCACTCAAAACTTCTTTCAACATCTCTAAGTATAACAAATCTTATCTTGGAATAGGAATTTTGTGCCTTTGAGGGGAAACCAGAAGACAGAAAGCTTATAGACTAAAGAATAAGCAATGCAAAAGTTTTTCTCTTTTTTTTTTTTTTAAGTTGCAATGGTTGTTTGTTTTTCAGGAAGAAATAACAGCTGGTACAAACACTTGATGAAAATAACATTTATCTATTCACTGAGACTCAAAATTGGAGCATACCTGCTAAAAAAAATTTTTTTAAAGTTCAATTGCCCAGGCACTAGAAATCAAACTGCTTTTATAAAGAAAATTCTACCAATCAGACATCATTCAGCCTCGAGCTTACAAGCATCACTCCTCAAAAAGGCAGTCTTAAATAGGATGAATCATAACAGCTGGTTCCCACCAACTGCCACTTTCCAGACAGGAAACTGGTTATCAATGACTGGTAAGGTTTCACCACAGTCCAGCTGCCTAGGCAGAATGGAAGGTCCTATCAGAGGTAGTTACTTGGGAAGCCCCTCAAGGGAAGTTTTGCAGATGGTAGTTTAAGAGACAGTTCTTTTGCAAATTTTTATATATTTTTTTCTTTTCCTTTTTTTTTTTTTTTTTTTTTTTTTTTTTTTTTTTTTTTTTTTTTTTTTTTTTTTTTTTTTTTTTTTTTTTAAGACAGGATCTCCCTGTACCCCCAACTGGCCTGGAACTCACTATGTAGACCCAGGCTGGCCTTGAACTTACAGAGTTCCGCCTGCCTCTGCCTCCCAAGTGCTGGAATTACAGGAGTGCGCCACCACACCCCAACAATACTATCTTCTTTTTTATTTTTATTTTATTAATTAATTTATTTATTTATGTGTATGAATGTACTGTCTGCATGTAGGCTTATGCACCCATGTCGTGCAATGCTGTGGAGGTCAAAAGAGGGTGTCGGATTCCCCTGGAACTGGAGTTCTCCTGGAATTGGAGTTACAGATGGTTCTCAGCCTCCATGTGGGTGCTGGGGATCGAACCCGGGTCCTCTGCAAGAGCAGTCTGCGCTCTTAACTGCTAGGCCATCTCTCTAGTCCCAAATTTTTGTATTTTGACCCTGATGCTGGGAAAGCTCAAGGTAAATGGCCACAGTGCCTAAGGTCGTATTTTACCCAATAAAGTCTAGCTACCATTTATGTATTTATTTATACTATTATAATCAGATTATGCAGATAGAAAAAAGGGCATTAAAATTATTGAGAAATATCCATTTGCTTAGGTAAGAATATTGAAAGAAAAATTGGCTAAAGTACTTCACAGGATTTTTTTTTTTTTACAGGATTTTTTTCTAGCAGTGATGTTCAAAAGCTAATTCTACTGTAAAGCTCCAACAAACATGACGGTGCACTATTGACAAAAAGACAGACACATAGATCAATACAGATACAGAAACCAAAAATAGACCCCCACAAATACTAGAGTCGATTGATCTTTGAAATAGGTGTGAAGGTAATTAAATGGAGGGATGACTTTTTTAACAAATAGTGCAACTCCAAATGCCAGGAAGTGAACCTAGACACATCTCACCCAGAAATAAACTCAAAATGGGCCACTGAAAAATGCCAGTGCAAAGCTGTAATTCTTGGAAGAAAACACATAGGAAAATCTTTGTGACCTTGATCTGGCCAGAGTTCTTAAACATACTACCAAGGCATTATCTATAAGAGGAAAATACTGATAAACTACATCAAGACAGTTTAAGAGAATCAAATATAAGCCACAAACTTGAGGGGAAATGTTGACCAGATGCCTATCTGACAAAAACTTTGTATTCAAGAAAAAAAATATATAATATATATAATATATAATAAAACCTTAACAATATGAACACAACCCAATTTTCAAATGGACAAAAGATGTAAAAAGACTCTTCAACAAAGGAGATACACAGATGGTGAGCCAGCACATGAAACCAGCTCTACAGCATTAGTCACTAGGGAAATGCAAATTAAGACCAGAATTGAGACACTACTATTCTTAAAAGAAAAATTGAGACCAGTTAAATTTAACAAAGTATATTTGAACAAGAAGAAAGGTTGTATACCACAGATTATTCAAAGATGGTCAAGAATGTCCCACCCTGTTACATGGGGCAGGTTATATTTATAAACAAAGAAAATAAAATAACACAATAAAAACCAATCTCATGGAAGGGTATATTCTTGTTCATTGGCAAAGCTGTCACCATTTAATTAGTATCAGATTCTGACTTGCACAAGTAACATTCTTCACTGTTAAAAGCCCTGCGGGGTGCCAGGTTATTGGGAATTCTTTTCTAAATTATTATTAAAAATGTTTCAGAGAAAGAGAGAGAGATTAAGAGAAAAAGGAAGGGAGGAAGGAAGGGAGGAAGGGAGGAGGGAGGTAGGGGATGGAAGTAGGTATGGAGGGGGGTTATTAGCACATTGATGAGGTGTCGTTCTTTCTTTCTTTCTATTCGTCCGGAGTATTCCGGCAATGCACTGGGGTCATTCATTACGGGGGGTCCGTTCCTGCCGTAGGTGAACACTTGACAGGGCGTGTCGTTAGGGTTTACTCCCGGTTTGGAAAAAAAGATCACGGGTTTCACCATTCCCTTTAATTTTTCACTGCTTCTGCTCTTTTTTCTCCAGTGCGCGGTGATTATCTGGTACTTCCAGTCTCACCCTTACTTAGTTTTATTATACTTTAAATGGCACTGCCAAATGTATTTCTCTTCTCCTTGCTTATAATACATACTAGTTTAGCATCAACACTCACTCAGGTATTCTTAGTCAGGAATCAGCAGTGAATTAATTGTCATGAAAGGTCACCTCCTACTGTCGGGAATGAACGGCGAAGATTGTAGGGAAAGGAAAATAAGGGGGGAGGAGAAAGGGTGGGGGTCCCCTTTCTCCCGCCGCCGCCTCCTCCCCCCCCACATCCTGCAAGGGCGCGAAAACTACCGACCACCCCACGCAAACCCCCAACAACGAAACATCAAAGCTTAACAAAACTATACTCTTATTTTATATTACAATTTATACTCACCTCAAGCTCAAAACATAGTTCATTCTTACGGAACTTTTGGAGGAGCCGTAGGGGGGGGAAGATAGTCAGCAAAAAAAAAATTCAAACTCAAATGGTAAGCCAATGGAATAAATTAAAATTTATTCCCATTATCTTCTAGGAACACTAAAATAATCAAAATAAATAAAGTCATCAATATTAAGTTAAACCCAAATGCTGGCAAGACTGCAGAAAAACCTTTAAAATGCTCCCCAAATGCCAAAAATTTTACAAACCACTTTGAAAAATTGTCATTTTTTTTATATAAGTTAAATAGTATACTTGGTATAGTTAATTCATAGGTATGTTGCCCAAGAGAAATAATTTTTAGGTTCACATGAAAACTTCATTATTATGTAGTTTTTTATAATCAGTAGTGGTTTTTAATTAATTAATCCCCAAACTAGAAACAAATATCTTCAAGCCATTAAATCAACTGTACAGTGTCCCCAAAAAGAGACTACCAACTAAGCAAATTAGAAGGAATTAAAGTACAGGTACCTACACGCAACATGGGTGAATCACAAATGCATTATGCTCAGTGAAAAGCCAGACCAAAAAGCTGCATACCTTCAGCCTCATTTGCATGGAATTCTAGAAAAGGCAGAAGCATGTTAGTGATGGAGATCAGTGATTGCTGGAGGCTAAGTGGTGGATTTTTTAAGAAATGGTGATTACTCCTATTAAGAGGGGGGAGGGGGGGGGGGGGAAAAAGGGGAGAAAGGGAACTATAGGTGCGTGTGTGAAATGTAGGGAAGAGTCAAAATCAGGGGGGACCGATATATATATGGATAAGAAGAGTATATATATATATATATATATGGTGTAAGAAATATAAAAAGTATAAGGTCTAGCCAGGTATGGTGGCACACGCCTTTAATCCTAGCACACGGGAGGCAGAGACAGGCGGATTTCTGTGCGTGCAAGGCCAGCCTGGTCTACACAGTGAGCTCCAAGCCAGCTGCAATTAAAGGGAGAACCTGTCTCAAAAAAGACCCTCCCCCCAAAAATCTCATCAATCATTTTAAAAATAAGAGAAATCATTTGTTCAGGGCAAGAATCGGAAGGCCAGAATCAGAAATAGGAAAGTTCCCCTTATTCTCATTTAATGACACCTCTTCTGAGATTGGATTACAGATTATCAACCATATTTGTTAGTCATTATTAGAATTAATTTGCTATAACAATTTGAAAGTGACATCATTTTTAGTGTAATTTTATGTAGCAGTCCAGCCCTTGGAGATATAAGTATTCCTTTCCTTTTGCAGCTGAATTTACCAGGACTGAAATTAAATTTTAGTGTAATTAGGACATACAGTATTTATTATATACTCAGCAAACTTTATTCAGTAAGTATAGGATAATTATTAATACCAATGAGCTTTTAGTAAATACTGTTTTCAAATTATTGTTTAAGCCTCAAACTGTTCATTATTTTACTGGTGAACCCTATTTCAAACTGCCATACAATACAGGGCCACCTCTAATCACGGGTCTCTGCTGCCTCTCCCCAATCATCGTCTGTCCTTTGCACCTTCCAGATCAAAGTGCTTTCAAGCTCCCCAACTATTGCCTGCAACAGTGAATGGTCACCTACTTTCTGCCATGACATACCCAATGGATGAATGTACAGGCCAATACACCTTGCCATGAGTATGCACCAAATAAGTGCAGTGTCTAAAGAGCACTGATTAACCCCACTTCTTTTTCCTCTACTTCAAAACATGGAAACACTGATAAATGCAAATGACCAAAAGCCATGTTACTACTGGGAAAATCTTAGGAATATACATAGGAACACTAACACACACGCATACCCCACAGGTGAAATATACCAGGCTAGTATGAGTTGTCCCTGTTGTTATAATTCCAAATAGAAAAGAGGTAGCAGCCCTCAGGATGGGTGCAGAACTGGGAGACACACCAGCTCCTTTCTTTTTCTTCCTCTCCATAATCTTCCTCAGAAAACTTGTCCAACTCCACAACTCCTGTTACTACTCCAAAGGATAGATTCTAAGGCCTAAGTCCCATATTTTCAATGCTTGCCAAGTGCTGAATCCAACAATACTTCTAACATAAGCCTGCCCCCTTTCCTGATTTGCTTATTTTTTATACCATATCTCCTAGAAAACCAAACTCAAAGGTAGCAATTCTCAACTCCTCAGACTCACCTACCTCTTATACCTAAACAACATTGTAAAACCAGCTAGCCTTACCCTCTTGGAGCCTTCTGTGTCCTCTTTGTCTGTTACCATTATCAACACTTCACTATGGGAGCTCATTATGTTTTGTTTCCTAACTCAGCTCCTTTTCCTCAGTATTTCCCATTCCAATCCATTTCTCACCTGTCTCCTGAATGGTCCAACATGGATTAGTGCACTAAGGTTCTAGTCCAATGCCTCAGCTGGTTCGTTGTTGCTCACAGCTAGAAGTCCATACTCTTACACCACCAGGAAAGCTCTCTTCAAAAGTCTGTCACTAGTGCCTTCATATGTCCCCATATGCCAAATAAACCAAGTACTGTCTTTCCCCATATACTCTATACTAGTTCTGGAATTGGAGTTATGGACAGTTGTGCTGGGAATCGAATCTAGGTCCTCTGCAAGAGCAGCCAGGGCTCTTAACCCCTGAGCCATCTCTCTAGCCCCGAGTGCCTTAATACTTTAGTTATCATAGATCCAATATTTATTAGCTCCTTTTCTCATGACTATGACAAAAGCTGATAGAAGCAGCTTAAGGGAGCAGTAGTTTACTTTGACTCACAGTTTCAGGGAGTATCAATCAGTCCATCCTGGTAGTGAAGGCATGGCAGCTGGGCTACCTCTGCTTGTAGTGCAGGAGCTCTTGGAAGAGCTCATTCACATTTTGGGAGCTCAGGAAGCAAACCGGGGACCAGAACCAGGGCCAGATTATTGTCCTCAAGTGTTGCCCTTAGTAGCCTATGTTTGCCAGCTAGGCACACATTCCAAAGGTTCCACAATCTTCCTAAAACAGCATCACCAGCTGGGGACAGAGATGAAGCCTAAGAGCCTGTAAGGGAAATTTCAGCTCCAAAGCATAAAACAAGCTTTCATATTCCAATGGAAATTCCTCCATGAAGGTTTCCCTAATGGCCCAATCTGAATGATTCTAATAATCTAGAATGCATACGTCACTGATCAGTGTGTCTGTCCAGTGTTTCTAGCTTACTATGTCGTATCCTTACAGTTTTATCTCCTGCTAGACTGCACTGCCTTATTCTAATTCTATACATAGTCCAACCTATAAATGTCATGATTCTTAATTTTTCAAGATCCAAAGCAACAACAAATGTCCCCCAAATAGTAGGCTATACCTGGCCCAAGGATCAACTACTTGAATAGAATACTTAAGCAAATGTCTGACCAAAAACAAAACATGATCAGCCACAGCTGCAACTCTAAGTTCAATCAGAAGGATCTTCTGAGGTCAGAGGTGTAATATTTTGTACTTTCCGCCATGGTAAGTTCTAGAAATCATGTCATAAAATGGATAGTTTCCCATGGGAACAAGTGATATTATGGGGTGCTTTTGACCAAAGGTTCAATGTCAAATCATAGATATGAATGACATGTAATAAGGCAAAGATAAAACTTTAACTCTTTATAATTTAATTTTAATTACCTGAGCTTTTGCAGATAGGCACATATGTACCCTGTATATTTATTATACCAAGGGTTCTAATGTATCACAAATTAAACATACCACACAAAAAATTTGAATTAACTTTCATAAATCTCACTAAAGTTACTAGGCCACCTATCATAAACCAAAGCTGAATGGATCCTTTTATTTTCCCTTCTTGACATTTAAAGATATTTAGTGTTTGAAGTAGAGGGGGTGATTCAAGTGATTCAGTGCTCTTTCAATAACAATAACAGAACCAATTCTCAACATACTCAGGGAAGTAGAATCTGGCACACTTAGTTTAAATCTTCAGACCTCATAAAGTAGACTGCTGAATTAGGAAAACAAAATCTGACCTACTGGCTTAGCTCTGTTATTCATAAAGTGGATCACACAATGTCTCTAAGCTCACTTATCTCAAGAGTCTAAAACAGAGGCTACCTTACAGAGTTCTAGAAGAAAAATTCTCCACCTTAATTGATCTTAAACTGTAAAGCCTCATCAGGAATAAGCTATTAAGACTGATATAGTAGAACATGCCTATATCTCAGTCAGCGCTCAAGAGGCTGAGGCAGGAGGACTGTAAATTTGACTCCAGAGCTACATAATGAACTTAGGGCCAACTTGAGCTGTGCAGCAAGAACCTATCTATTCTTGAGGTTGATGGTATTTGCCTATTATTAACATGTTTAGACGTGAAAAACTGGGCAGATGGCCCACACATTTCCCTTCTACTTAAATCTCCTCAGTTTCTTTAGAAACATGTGCAGATTTTCAGAAGAAAAAAAAAAACAGTATAGAATGATTGAGGTCACTTTTTAGCACTCTTCTGAGATCCTATTTGACATTTTTCAGGGGACTTTGCACTATAGAAAACCCACAAAGCAATAACCATGTGCGGGAAAGAGAAACTTAAGTCACTGTGTTATGGACAAGACAGTTCCCTCAATCAGAAAATGAGAAAGTTTTCTTGGTGTACAAGAGAATCAAATGTTACTCTTTTGCTTGCAAAGGACACATAGCTTCCTAAAGATGGCTCTTCAAATGAGGAAAGACAAAACAAGATATAAAATCAGAGAGAATGAAGCTTAGAAAGGTGTTAGTTAACAGAGGCTAAGTATCTCCATCTCCAAGAGCTAAGTAAGCTGTTTTCAATATATCTGAAAGAATAAGAGATAACCCCGCCTGCTGACTCTGTCACTACTCAACCCCAATACTGAAGTGGGTAACAAAAGAAAGAGGATGCAGAGGTAGCTGGTGGGACACAGAGAGATAAATGGAACTTTCCCTACACCCAGATCATAACATTGAAAAAGACTGTACTAAAATGAGGAAAGAACCTTGAAGCATGGCAGTGATACTCAAAAGATTCTCACTGAAGTTTTCATATAAGCTGTCCCTTTAAGAAAATCATAATGATTTGGACCTTCACTGTATATTTGGCTATAGAAAGCTTCACCTCTCTTCTTAATATCTATATGAGTACCACCCATAACCTGACCCCAGATATACATGCAATCTATAGGAAAACAGGATGTTTGCTATGCAAATCTACCTTCAGGCCCTCTGGTTCTCTCCATCTGTAATATACTCCCTCTCTAACCCTTTGTAATGAAACTTATTAAACCTCTAATGACTAATATCAGCAGGCATGAGTATCCCCCTGAGAGAGCCTTCCCTAGCCCATGTATCCTAGAATCATCATATGACTGTTATAGTTTGAATAAGAAATGCCCTTCCCCACACACGCACACACATACACACCAGGCTCACTGTCTTGGATGCTTGAACCCCAGCTGGGGTAGAAAGATTAGGAGGAAGTAGAACCCTGGTGTCCCACCTTTGAAGGTTATGCTGATCTTGGTCTTTTTTTGCTTCCTTGTCTACCATAATGTGAAGAACTTCTCCCACCACAGACTCTCACCACCATGATGCTCTTGCCTAAGAACATGGGATCAAGGGATCCACAGACTGAACCTTCTAAATCATGCACCAAAAGAAATCTTCTCACCTTTAAATTGTTCTCATGGGTATTTTGGCCAAAGATGTGCAAAACTAACACAATAAACTTTCAGTGTATTATTCTAGTGCTCAGTGAGATGAAGGGACACAGGGAGACCCCTGTCTCGGAAAGACCAAAAAAAGAGATGATTGTAGGAACACCTAGGAGGAAGGCAAAGCTGAGTTTACTGTCTTGCTATTTCTCAGTATTTTCCTCAATTCCTAGAGAATTTAAAAGATGAGAAAGAANAAAGAAAGAAATAATAGGGCTGGAGAGATGGCCTAGTGGTTAAGAACACCGACTGCTCTTGCAAAGGACCCAGGTTCGATCCTCAGCACCCACATGGCGGTTGAGAACTGTCTTTAACTCCAGTTCCAGGGGAATCCGATGCCCTCTTCTGACCTCCGCGGCACTGCGCGACACAGGTGCACCAACCTACATGCAGACAGTACATTCATACACATAAAAAAAAAAGAAATAATAATAAAGCAATGTGACATTATCTGTATTTACATGGACTGGAGTAAAAACTATTCACATACTATAATAATTATTTAGTTTGAAGCCTGTTTGTTTATACTATAAATATGCCCTCTGTGTAGATATTTCATTTTTATTTTCTATAAACAGTGAAACATCTCTTAAAAATCATCAAGGTCCTACTTTAACTGTATCCAGGGAAAGAAGGTGATTTTTGCACGGGGCAAGGCAAAGTCTTGAAAGCAGGGCAGTATACTGCTGCAAGTCAAATGTAGAAAGGGACAGAAGTCATCAGAGAATTCCAAAGGGAACCAGTTTTTTTGTTGTTGTTTTTGGTTTTGTTTTGGTCTTTTTGAGACAAGGTCTTCCTGTAACCCCAGCTGGCCTGGAACTCACTCTGTAGACCAGGCTGGCCTTGAATTTACAGAGATCCACCTGCCTCTGCCTCCTAAGTGCTAGGATTAAAGGCATGCACTGCCTCGCCCGGCTGGGAACCAGTTTTACATGTAAATTTCCCCATCTAGAGAGCTTTCTGATCTGCTAAAAAATGATTCCGGGTTCTTCTTTTTTATCAGTAGTTACTGTCTTATATTGAGACTTTAGCATTAACTCTATTCATTGATTTTTTGTGATTTTCATATAATATAGTTTGATGGCATTTAGATCCTCTCCCCTCTCCCTATTGCCCCTCCACCCAATTACCCAATTTAATGTACTCTCAGATATATAATATGGCCTATAGAGTTTGATTTGTGTCCCAAAATGTCCTTCAGTGTGGTTCATCCACTGGACCCACCAAGAGTCCCAACCCTGTAACACACTGTCTTCCCTGTCCTAGCGGCCAAATGCCCAAAGTTCCTTAGGCTGGGTTGGAATGGTACTTCTTACCCATTTCTACATGTCTATGCTGGGATTTTGTCTAGTTTGAACTTGGATAGGAATTGTGTATACTGTTATCAGTTCAGTGAGTTCATATGAGTAATTGACCAGCTGTCTGGAATGCAGTGAGTTTGTGTATAAGTAGGATTAAGAAATTAATCACATGCCAGGCTTGGTGGCACACGCCTTTTAATCCTAGCACTTGGGAGGCAGATGCAGGTGGATCTCTTTGAGTTCAAGGCCAACCTAGTCTACAGAGTGAGTTCCAGGCCAGCTGAGGGAGACCCTGTCTGAAAAAGATGAAAGAAGAAAGAAAGGAAGAAAGGAAGAAAGGAAGAAAGGAAGAAAGAAAGGAAGGAAGGAAGGAAGGAAGGAAGGAAGGAAGGAAGGAAGGAAGGAAGGAAGAAAGGAAGAAAGGAAGGAAAGAAGGAAGGAAGGAAGGAAAGGAGGAAGGAAGTAANAGAAAGAGGGCTGGAGAGATGGCCTAGCGGTTAAGAGCGCCGACCGCTCTTACAGAGGACCCGGGTTCGATCCCCAGCACCCACATGGCGGCCAAGAACTGTCTGAAACTCCAATTCCAGGAGAACTCCAGTTCCAGGGGAATTCGAGACCCTCTTCTGACCTCCACGGCATTGCACGACATGGGTACACAAACCTGCATGCAAACAGTACATTCATACACATACAGAAATAAAATTAAAAAAAAAAAAAAAGAAAGAAAGAAAGAAAGAAATTAGTCACAAAGTGGCTAAAAGATAGAATGGCCCTTTAAACCAGAAGTCACTAAAGCAGAAATTGAAAATTAGAATCCAAGAGATTCCCCCTGGCTCAATGATTTACACACACAGGAAAACAAACTCCCATTCAGTAGTCCAGTCTGGCCTGGGACTTGTCATTCTCTTGCCTCAGCCTCCCAAGTGCTGGAATATCACCATACCCAGGTCAAAGACTTTAATGTTCAGAGAATGTACTTTACATTTTCTAGTTAAAAATAATCAAAGGTTTTACATAAAGATCTTTGTTTTCTAGCTTTGCCACACCAGATTATTTTTTTCCCTTTTGCCTTCACTTCTATTTTATTTTATTATTATTATTATTATTATTATTATTATTATTTTTGGTGTTTTTGAGACAGGGTCTCTCTGTAGCCCCAGCTGGCCTGGAACTCACTCTGTAGACCAAGCTGGCCTTAAACTCACAGAGATCCATCTGCCTCTGCCTCCCACGTGCTGGGATTAAAGGTGTGCACCACCGTGCCCAGAACACTTAACTATCTTATAAGGTGAATTTCTTCTTACTAAAATAGAAGCCATACCTATTCAGTATATACAGGTATATAAGAGGACAATTGAAAATCTGACTCAGACCCTGCCTCTTCTGTTTATAATAGGTTAAGTAGATTGCTTTTAAATTAAGGGGGTCTCCATTTCTTCATTCATAAAAATGAATGGGTTTAGCTTCAGTTATTATTACAATAATTTTTGAGGGTCTCTGTCCGCCTGTATCACCCCTACTTGTCAAGAATCTATTTGGCCATCAAAAGATGTTAGAGTTCCACCACCTCCACAAAATCCTCCCCTGATTTCTTTCCCTGCATTTTTAAGCTTGTCACCAACACATCCAAATTATCATTTACTAATTCTTTAATTGCTTTGTTGTATGTTGATTCATTCACATTTACACAGAAAGCTCCTCTAGAAACTAAGCTTTAATTTTTAAAATTATCTACAGCATGCTACACTTAGCTGGCACTCAGTAATTATTTTAAATTAATACACAGAATATGCATACAATGGTAACCCACTCAAAGAGCAACTTTCATCTATGAGTGACACAACTTGACCATCTGATTCAGTCAGGCATAATCTGTGAGACATCAACTGAAATGTCTGTTAGACACTATTAGATTAACATATTACTGCATACATGATGAATGACTGCTTCCTTGCCCAGTTGAAAAGCTCGAGAAAGGGGGCAAAGTACAAACAAACATTAACTCACTACAGCTCCACATCACCCACTACAAGATTTGTTGCCCATTAAAGTAGGGCATAAGAAAAATTTACCTATAATTAAGAAAATAATAAACCACCAGTAAGGGGCCACAGATCAGGCATTTGAAAGCGACAATCCAACCTCCTCCACCCTTTGAATGTCATTAGTTCTGAGTAAGAGGAGACTAAGTTAGGATGTCCTGTGGGTGGGGATTTCCCACCCTCACAGGAAGAGAAGTGGGATGCAGGTTTTACTTGTTCTGGTCAAACCTCCCCCATCTCCATCCTCACCCTGCCCCCAAATAATTAAGGCTTTAGATGGTCAGTTCTTCCCTATAGAAGTAAGTAAGACTGAGTAAAAAAGAATCCAAGCACGGAATTCTTTTTCAGACTGTGTTTCACTTAGATATGAAGTATTTGAGTAAGGTTCTTAGGAAGAATCAAGGAATATACAGCTTTTGTTTTCCCTTCTAAAAGTAAATTTCTTAATTCGTCTTTTGCGATTGCCTTAATTTCCATATTCAACAAACTTAAGGGAACTAACACTGTATAAACACTAAATTAGCAGGTGTTGCCAGGCGTGGTGGTGCACACCTTTAATCCCAGCACTCAGGAGCCAGAGGCAGGTGGATCTCCATGAGTTCAAGGCCAGCCTCATCTACTGAGCAAGTTCCAGGCCAGTTAGGGCTACAGGGAGACCCTGTCTCAAGAAAAAAAAAAAATTTTACCAGGTGTTGATCATGTCTTACCAGCTAATCAATGCAAGTGGGTTGAAATTAAATCCATTTACAAACTTCTCTCTCTTGATGAAACAGAACTTAATACCTGTGCATCCACTTAATCTTTACACTATAGAAAGAGAATTCTTTCTGAAGTTTACAATATATGCATAGAGTGCCTGAGGATCTGGACCAGGAAGGGATTTATTCTGGAGTAAGGAGGTTGAGGAATCATAGGAAATCATAGTCCTAATTGTATTTAAAAACTAGGAAAATACAGATTAAATGTCTATGAATTTTCCTGAAAAATCCAGCAAAAATGCAGAAAGGTTTTATAATCAGAATGCCTCAAATTTAAAAACAAAGACCAAAATGAAAAACCTGTATCTTTTTATCTTTTGAGACAGGGTCTCCCTATAGCCCCAGCTGGCCTGGAACTCTCTCTGTAGACCACGCTGGCCTTGAACTCAGAGATTTGCCTGCCTCTGTCTCCATGTGGGTGCTGGGAATCGAACCCGGGTCCTCTGTAAGAGCAGTCGGATCTCTTAACTGCTGAGCCATCTCTCCAGCCCCACATGTGCCTCTTGATGCTTTCAAATCTTTCAAACTTGACGGATTTGGGTGGGTTTGTTGTTGTTGTTGTTTTGTTCTTGTTTTTGATAAGGGGTCTCTGTGTAACCCAGACTGCCCTAGACTCCTCTACAATCAATCCTCCAGCCTCGCTTGGCCTCTCAAGAGCTGGGATTACAAGGAATAGTCACCACACCTAGTAATTGTTTGTTTTTATCTGGTGTTTCAGATCATGCAATTAATTCACCTTCTCAGAAAACCTGTCTAGTCTATCCCCATACACAAGCTGAAGAGGACTAACTTAGGCTTTCCTCCTCTAGTCACACCCACGAGGCATCAGCAAGGAATGGAAAGTACATCAGACCTCTTCACAACTATGCCTTTGTCTTCTTCACCTAACCTGTGGGGCCCATCTCAAATGGTCAGATCTCAAACAGAACCCGAGAGTGGCGTGTATCCTTGCTTCTTTTCATCTAAGTCAAGGTCAGTTCTACTGTTCTAGGGCCCTTTGGAAGGAGAAACTACCCCAAATAGGGTTGCCTTCTCATACCCCATAAAAAGGCATAACCCTGACCCTATGGTGAGCTCCCTCCAGAGCATATTCCATTCCTGTGAGCTCACACCCAGGTATGACTTAACTTGGAAAGACTGAGTTCAACTCTTCTTTTGTTTCCTGCCCACCACAAGAAATACAATTAACGGCATGATTTTGTAACTTAGTTACTCCACACAACTTAACACAACCTAAAGACTAGAGTCGCTTTCCTAATTTCAAGGCTAGAGTAAAATCCCATCTGCTCCACCACAGGGCTGAACTTCCTTTTAAGGAGAAGCTCTGCAGGGACGGCCCACTGTGTCCGCCTCACAGGAGCGCTCCAAGGTCCATAAGCTTTCGCAGCTTTCGGGAGACAAAATCCTTACTAGGTCCCTTGTCCTGCCCTCACCGGTTCGGGATGGGGATCATCACCACCGACCACCAGCACAGGTAGGCTCAGCTACTCCATTCCTTTCCACTATTACCCCTCAAGGGGCGGGGCTCTAACTGGGCTAACCAGATCTTGATAACCTTGACACCCAATTACCAGGAGATCCCCAAATCGGTGAGGCCAATCGCGCCTGGTGAGCCAAGACAACCAGACGTGACGTTAGAAGCGATTAACTCGGCGCGTCACCCCGACGTCAGCCTCTCCACAGTCGGACGTCCCGTCCCGAGAGCAAAACTCCGGCGACTTTGAGCCCCGCCCCCGCAAGGAACAGAGCGGCCAATGAGGACGACTCTGGGGGGAACGAGGCCAATGAGCGCAGGTCGGGGCGGGGCGCGAGGCTTGAGGGTGGGGTGGCCGGCGGCAGTGGAAGCCCTAGGTTTTGCTGCGCGCAGTATATGACAGTACGTCAGCAGCGGGATGGCCGTAGCTGTGGCGGCGGCTGCAGGAGCACGAGCAGCTCTGGCTGCAGTGGAGGCGAGAGCCCGAGTGGCATCTGTGGTGGCACCCCGGGGAGTTTAAGATGGCGGCGGGGGGGGCGGCGGGCCTGCGGGAGGAGCAGCGCTACGGACTGGCGTGCGGGCGGCTGGGGCAGGACAACATCACCGTGCTGCATGTGAAGCTCACCGAGACTGCGATCCGGGCGCTGGAGACGTACCAGAGCCACAAGGTGAGCGGCCGGCCGGGCGGCGGCTCCCGGGGAGGCGGCGGGCACCTGGCGCGAGGCCCCGCTGTGGGCCGCTGCGGTCACCGCCCGCGTAGCCGAGCGGGGCCGGGTGGGCCAGGGGCGCTGACGCCGCGGTCCGGGACGCAGGCGGCTGGCGGGCGGGCGGGCGGGCGGGCGGCCCCTGGCGGCGGAGCCGGGACCGCCGCGGCCGAGCAGGGCTGCGCCGCCGGGGGACTTTCCGACGGCGCCCGCGGGTTCCTGCCGTGTGTGGTCCTGAGAAGGGCCGCGGCCCCGGGGCGAGGTGAGGTGGCCGTCCTGCCAGTGACGGGGCGCGCGCGGCTGCGAGTAAAGCGGCGGGCGCCCGGCGGCTACCAGCGGTTTTCGGGGTAACGCAGAGGGGCGGCGGACCCGCAGAGCCCGGGCAGCGAAGCCCCGGGGACTCCCAAGGACTTGGGGGGCACCGGCACCGACACCCGCGTGTGGGCGGGGGTGGACACCGTGGCGGCCAAGGCCGGGACAGGGCGCTCCGTAGGGGGAGGGGACACACTTCGTCCTCTCGGGGACTCGGGAGCATCGGCTCTCCAGAGACACAGCACGTCCCGCGCGACCGCGGACAACCGACACCTCATCCGGGGGACACACCCGAGGACTCCCGCACACCTAGAGCCGGGAACCAGACATCGGATTCTGGGGAAAGGAATTCTCGGAAACTCCGCCAAGCCGAAGGCGCACCGCGTCAGGGGCTGACGGGGCGGATTACCGACCCCAGAGAGCCCGAAGGCTGGGGAGACAGCACGTCCTGGGCACTGGACAGAAACCTGCCGGAGTCGCCCTCCCAGGTCGTGTGCTCCGAGCTCTTGTCTCCAGTACTGGGCGAGGCTCAGACGCACATACCCCTAAATTGGAGTCCAAAGCCAGGAACACTTTCGTGCTGAAAGAGAGAGGGGCACCAGGAAGACACAACTAGAGGGCAACAAGGGAGCCGGTGATAAACACGCAGTAGGGATGTGGAGGAGGGAGACAAAGGTGGACATATTCCATGTAAGGGACCAGTGACATTTTACTCGAGAGGAGAGACCCAGTCAGAAGGAGATACACTCTGTAGGTCATTCTGACAAATGACCCAGTCGATACTAAGGAACATATTCCAACGGGTATCCTAAAACGGGTACAGAGCAGCTGAGGGACTACCCGACATAGACTCACATACTTCAGATACAGATAAAAGTGAAGAAAAGAATTAACATCTGTTGAGCTCCCGCTAGTGCCAGGCACTTTAAATGCATACAGAGAAAACAGTCCTAGGCAGAACCACAGGAGAAGTGTGAGCCTGGGCCAAGCAGAGTAGACTCCACCACACATGCATGTACATGGGGGGAGGCACAGTTGTGCACATCTTGGGAAGTGTATGAATTCACATGATAGGGTATTTATAAACAAAGAAGGAAAGATATAGAACATACTCAGGAGGACACCCAAAGAACTGGATGGACACATGTGTTATGCACCAGAGAAGCATATGGTGAAAAACAGTCACAGGTTTTGTGGGGGAATTAGGGGAGGGCAGCAGGGAGAAGTGCGAGTACAGGAAGAAACATACCTTCCTACACCCGGGGAGAATACCTCAAATGTGGCTAGGAAACGAGTGTGCAGCCACCAATAGGGACAGAGAAATAGAAGAAATAAAGCTGAGTGTGGCTACAGCTACGCTCCAGACAGGTGCACCTGCGCGGAAGAAGCCAGCAACCAGCAGAGTGGGAGGCCCATATGGGGGAAGGCAGATACTCAGGCAGGCAGAGGGACCAAGGCTGACTGGAGAGAAACTCAGCCCTGCAAGATGGAGAGATAAGCTTGCTAGTTCCTAAGGAAGGGCGTGGGAAGGAATGACAGTGGGAAGAAGGTAGGTCAGGGGGTGGAAAGAGAAAAACACAGGCCAGGAGAAAGGCCGCAGCAGAAGCCCAGCTCCCAGAGACCTGGGGACAGGGAAAGACCGACCTAGGTGGGGTGGGGAAAGGCATCTCTGGGCACAGTGGGTAGGCCAGCCACCTTGGGCAGCAAGCAAGCCATACTGTTAAACAAGGAGATTGCACCACACACTTCTCAGGGAACTGGTGGGGTAAAGAGGCCCACTTGGGGAAAGGAGAAGTTAGTACCCAGGATGAGTGAAGTGATAGAGGAGCTGGGTACCCACTGGTCTACATGGTCCCTGGGGCCCAGGAAGAGTACAGGTTGTTTTCTTGGCGTTATGTGGCCTTCATTTCTGCCTGGTTATATACCCTAGTGTTTTCACAGCCCTCCCTTTATGTCAGTATCTTCCAGGAGACAGAAGTTAAAAAATTCTTTCTCTTTCAACCCACTGCATAGTTTTTATTTTTATTTTGGTGTTGCCTGTTTTAATTATGGTACTAAAATGAAGTCAATGGGTTTGTTTGCTCTTAACTGTTCTTATTGCCTATTAATATCATTACCCTCTTTTTCCATTTCTGGGCATATAAATTAATGGATCAGATCAGTCCATAGTGGCACTGAAGGAAAAGGAGAAGATTCTTCGTGTCTCGCTTTTCTAAGCAGGAAGGCTAGTAGACTACATTAGCCTTCGAATTAATTCTCTTTCTCCTGAAAAACTGGTGGAAAAAGCGATGGCATGCTCATGGTGGGAGGGGGTAAATGAGCTGACTTAGCTTTTCTGTTGGATGCCGCCTTGTTTCTGACTTAACCAACTCCTGTCCTCAGTGCTGTCACTTTATTTTTTTATTTAAAGCAGTTTTATGTAAGGATGTCCAACAATGACAGCTCATAACAACAACCACACTTTAGCTACACTTTTTTTTTAAGCTAACACTTGTTAGGAGGCTTGGAAAAGCAAGTAGAAATTAGGGTGAAAATATCAAGTATAGCTGGAGGACAAGAGGGAAACAGTGAAGCTTTTTGGTAACATTTGCACTGTTGCTGCTCGCTGCAGGATACGTTGGGGTCTATCATCACTGTTTCCCACAGGCATACCTGAGTGCCTCTCCTCTCTGCCCAGCCAGGCCAGGGCTCCCCAGTCAGCAAAGTTAACAGTTGCTAGCAGTGGGCATCTGTCCTTCAGGAAAAAGACATTTATTTGGCCTTTCTCACTATCTTCATCGGAAGTAGAGCTCATGATTTAAAATTGGAACTGTTCTTCAGGACGATGTTGGCATATGTTGGATAAGAAGGGGAAAGTTTGGGGATGGTTAAGAATGGGGCTTCTCTCTCTGTCTCTGTCTCTCTGTCTCTTGGAGAAAAGTGGGTTTTTTTGTTTGTTTTTGCTTTTGTTTTTCTTTTTGTTTTGTTTTTTTTTTCATACAGAACTGTTTCTGCAGGTCCTATGCTAATATAGGAGGGTGCTTGATAACAAATGGCTCCCAAGTAGCTTTATGCAGATTAATGACAAATTACTCCTCTTCTAATGACTTTCTAAAGGCCAAAAATTTCACCAGGTTTATTTTCTAAATTAAGCATCAGAGAATTCTTTTTTTTTTTTTTTTAATACTGTTTTGTTTTGCTTTGTTTTTTATTTTATTTTTTGGGTCTTTTTGAGACAGGGTTTCCCTGTAGTCTCAGCTGGCCTGGATTCACTATGTAGACCAGGCTGGCCTTGAACTCACAGACATCCTCCTGCCTCTGCTTCCTAAGTGCTAGGATTAAAGGCATGGGCCACCACACCCGGCTAGAGAATTCTTTTGTCCTTATTTTTGAGTTTAGGAATTTTAGGCAAGTTTGATTTCTATAATCAAATGTTCCAACTTCACAGGGTTCATAGAAACAGAATCTGAAGAAAATACTGTGATCTTGGTTTTTCTCAACTCACTATTCGTTATTGTTTCAAAACAGAAAATAATTTGGTTTGCCTTTATTATTCAAGCTTTCTGTTTTCAGAAAGGAAACCTTGGGAACATTTGTGAATGGCCAGGGGAACACTGGGAATCATAGTTGGAGTAAATATCTCCTGAAAGTTGGTTTCAACTCATTTTGTACATGGAAACAGCTTCAGAATGCTTATAAAATATTAAACAGGAAAGTTATTTTCATAATTTCTAATACAAATGTCTAGGATATCAAGCTTTGTTGAAATGCAGGTAGGTAACTGAATAAAAGGACAAACAACTAAATAAAATCACAAATTACAGCTTTCTAGTCATTGTAAATTGTGTCTGATTGTGTGGTCTGCATGCGTTTAACATATGTTAAAGGAGCATATGTTAGTATAATTTCATATTTCTCCCAATGTCAAACTCTATTTAAAATTAAAATACATTTAGCTGATTTCTCTAATAAAACTTACTAACTTGCTTTCTTTTTGACATTTTAATATGTTTATATAATAAAAAATCTCAAGAATCAGATTTTTAGATCTTCCTACTGCTGAGCCTGCCAATTTGGTCCCCTCCTCTTCCTTTTTAGATGCTGGGGATTGAATGTAAGGCCTCACATATGCTGCCACTGAACTGTATGTAGCCCAGCAGTTTTCGGAAACACTCTCATGTATTCGAGGCTGGAACCTGCTGTATAGATGAGAATGGCCTTGGGCTTCTGATCATCTTGCTTCTACCTCCCAAGTGCTAGGACTGCAAGCCATGTAGCCACACCCAGTTTTCAGTAGTGCTGGGCCTCAAACCCTGGGCTACCTGAGTGCTAGGCAAGTACCAGTGAGCTACATCAAGTCTCCCGCCTCTACTCCCCTTTTAATTAATTTCTGTTTTGTTTTGAGGCATGATCTTACTAAGCTACTAGTTGGTTGCCCTTGAACTTACTCCGGGGCCCAAGCAAGCCTCGAACCTATAATCCTTTTACCTCAGCTTTGTATTTAAAAAAAAAATTTGCTTAGCATTTCAAAGGTAGTTGACTTAAATATTATGCTTGCCCAAGTATAACATAAAAAGTCTTGAATGATTGTGTTTGAGAACAGGGCTATTCATTCTCCATCCCTGAAGACCAGATAAAGCTGCCTTTGTGTAGGATTCAGTTAATTCTCTCATCACCTGTATTGGCTTGAAATGTTTTGATTGATTTATTTTTATTTATTTATTTATTTAACTTGATTCATGTCATTTAGAAAAATGCTAGTTTTAAAAATTTATCCAACTATAGTTTTATTATTTTGAATGAAGAGTTCATTTTCTCCCTGTGTTAAAAAATTTATATTGTTGAGGCTGGAGAGATGGCTCAGCGGTTAAGAGCACCAACTGCTCTTGCAGAGAGCCCAGGTTCTATTCTCAGGTTCGATTTCCAGCACCCACATGGCCACTAAGAGCAGTCTTTAAGCCAGGCATGGTGGTGCATGCCTTTAATCCTAGCACTCAGAAGGCAGAGGCAGGCAGATCTCTGAGAGTTCAAGGCCAGCCTGGTCTACATAGTGTGTTCCAGGCCAGCTGGGGCTACAGGGAGCTCATTCTAACAAGAAACAAGAAAAACACTATGATCTATATATACTATAATCTATTCTATATCATTATTTTTTTTTTTCCCACTTAAAGCATATTGTCTTAATTTAGCTTCAGTGATGTTTTCCTTTTTAGTGGTTTCTGGTGCTGTGCCACTGGATCCTTCTTCAGTCCCTGCTTCTATGGGTCATGCGGTACGTCATTTCCATGCCGCAGCCTTTCTTCCAGATGAATTTTTCAACATTCGGTATGGCTTATGACACAGAAAATAATTATCCGTGCTTTTTCCTTCTTATTCTTTCTTCTTGTCCCCAAATACTTAATGTTTATTCGTTTTCAGAAGTCTATCAACACAGATAATCAGGTTCTTCAGTACATTGGCTGGCTAGCACAGCAGGCCTAGCATTGTCAAACATGTTTATTAAGTTAAGCCATGAAGTTCATTGTAACAGATTCCACTTGTTCCATTTCAGAAATATAGCTGGGTTTAATTGAAATAAGCTATTTTACAGACTTTTAGCTTAGACTCATCTTCAGTCAGCATTTGATCCTCACAAGCTTTTTTTTTTTTTTTAATTAAGAAGAGACAACTTTATGCTGCATTCTACACTTTTTGAAAAGTTTATACAAATGCTCAATTAGTTTGCTCAATGCAAAGGAGAGAGTGCTCCTCCCTGAGAGTAGTAGCAGCCAGATTGCCTAAAAAGACAGACAGGGAACCTTGGCACCAGAGTTGGGAGGAGAAAGAAAGAACATATGTGAAGGATTGGAACAGGTTCAAAAAAAGAATTTAAAAGGAAAGTAGTATAGAATTCTTGGAACAGTTTTCAGGGAAGCTTACCAAGGACAGTCACCAGATTCAGCCTTTCCATTTGTTCTATTTGAACTTGTAAAAATTACAGAAGTTGTGCTTCTCAGGCTTGTTAGGTAATGGTGGCAGAGCCAGCAGGAAGGGGAAAGCAGGAGTTTCAGCTGAGACAGCGCAGGTCTTTTTAAACAACTTGCAGTGACCCTATTCTTTGCCACGAAAAGGCTCAGGAGCTGGCACTGCAGTCCAGCCACTTTGGGCCAAATGTACTTGGAATGTTTAAGAAGATAGCACTAAAATATGTTACAGGCATTTCTGCATTTACAATAAAGAAAACAGCATGTAATATAACCCTGCATCTGACTCTCCTACATGCCACAAAGAACGTTTCCTCTGACCTAAGCAAAAATCTCGAAAAGCCAGTCTGGAAGAGAATACAATAAATTAATGGTCATGTCTCCACAGCCAAATTAAAGCTAAAAGACATGGTATAATTCAGGCCAGGTTTACCAGAGTTGCTTTCTCTGTCTTTGTTTTATTGTTTTTCTCATGTTATTGTCATTTTTTTCTTCTCCCTCTCTTCTTTGCTAAATTTCTTCCTATCTCTAATTTCTGCTGTGGTATTAGGGTTTGTGAGCAATTTTAACCCTTAAAAAAAACTGATTTAAAGGTTTCTACTAGCCAGGCATGGTGGTACACACCTTTAATCCCAGTACTCAGGAGGCAGAAGCAGGTGGATCTCTGAGTTTAAGGCCAGCCTAGTCTACATAGTTCTAGGCCAGCCAGTAGTACATAGTAAGACACTGTCTTAAAAAAAAAAAAAAGTTTCTTCTAGTACTTTGCCATTAATGGCCAAACCTATCTAGTATTATTACCATGGCTGTAACTTAAGATATAAGAAGAGAGAATCTTACTATAAAGTTTTAAGTTCTTGGAATCTTTTGTGTTAATGATTTAGAAAAGAGGCTTGAGCTTTAAATAACTTCATATTAAGGTTTTTAGCAAGTGGATACTGGTGGGGGGGGGGAGAACCACAGGGCCAGCAGAGGGGAGTCATAGGTAATGAAAGAATAATGGTGGAGAAGCTGGGACTGGTTTGAGACTTTGTCAAAAGAAACTGTTCCTCTTAACCTAAAGTGCAGGAGAAAAAATAGTTCGGTTTAAAAGCACAAGCAGGTTGGAACAGGTTGGCTACCTTACTAAGTACTTTGGACTCTATTCTGTCATTACTGTGGAGCTACTGAGTAGAAATTTGAGGTGATTCCAGCTGTACTTTCAAATTATCCTGGGTTGGAGTGCAGGATGACTAGAATGAGAATCTAGAGAGAAGTACCTAAGTCAGGAAGAAGTGTGAGGTGCAATCCAGAGATGGCTGGCATCTACACAAGACCACCGCTGCAATATGTTAGAGATGAACAGAATTGATAGATGTTAACAAGATTTTATTTATTTGTCTATTTGAGACAGGGTCTTCCTGTAGCCCCAGCTGGCCTAGAACTTGCTATGCAGACCACGCTGGCCTCAATCTCACAGATATCTGCCTGCCTCTGTCTTCCAAGTGCTGGAATTAAAGGCATGCAGCATCACATCCAGCTTTCACAAGGTTTTAAAAGAGGATAGAGTTGAGATCTTTTATCATTAATACTGGCCAGAATTCCCTTAGTTTAAAAAAAAGGGGAAGTCAAACAGCTAGAGCACGAGATGGAGGTGAGGGGTAGAGTGGAGGCAAGAGAGATAAAGCCTGAGTGCCGTTCATTAGCTGCTCTGTTTAGTTATCAAGAAACTTGGGTTGATTCCATGTTTTATAAAGAGTCTGAGGTAGATATATTGAACAGATATATTGTTTAATATGTATACCAACTTCTCCATATGATGAAGATTGTGGATATTGTTGATGTTTTGAAGGAAATTGAAATTAAGAAAAAAATAGTTTGAACAGGGCTTTTTATTTTTTCTTTGTATACTTATAGACTTTTATTGAATAATCTTTATTTGCACTAGATGATATAAATTGGCTATAGATAATATAAAAATCTGATCAGATTTTTAGCATGAAATTAAAAAAACTTGTATGGTTTCTGTCACTGGTGATTACTGAACCATAAGTAACTATGTGCAGTGGCCTAACTTAGGAATTCAGGTATCATTCTTTGATATCCTTATTCCTGAAGGCCTTAGCCATGTCAGCACTGACATGTCACCTTCCTTTCTGTTTGGGTGGGTTATTTTGGTTTGGGTTCTGGGAATAAAACTAAGCTACTTGCTGTGTCATATATATACTTCCATCAAAACACTTATGAATCCCCAACATACATACACTTTACATGTACTTATTAATTTCTTAATTGCTTTTCTTTGAAAGTGAATATGCACATTTTAATGTACTAATTCAATCCTTTGTTCATAATTAATAGAAGTAACCTTGGCTTAAGGACTGTCATTCAACAGTGTACTTATTCAAGGGTAAAACGAGGTTTGAAATTTTTCTTGTAAGATTCATCTAGAGGCTTAAGGATTTAAATATGCTTATCTGGGAACCTAACTGTTAGCATATTTTTTGTTTTTTACTGTATTCATATGTATGTATGCTTGTGGGTATATTATGTGTATATGTGTGTCCTGGGCATAGATCCTAGGTTGTCAGGCTTGGCGCAGGCAGCTTTACCAATGAGCCATCTTGCCAGTCTGTGTTAGTATATTTTAAGCTAACATTTAGTTAGTATCATTGCTTTCGGCTCCATTATTAGAAACCTTGTCACCTCAAAGGACCAGAAAAGGTATCCATGTAGTAAAAACTCAGTTGGCTATTTTAATTTTTTTTTCTGTAATAAAAAATTAAGAGATAGGAACCAGAGTTACAACTACCAATTTTTTTCCATTCATCCTCTGACCTATGCCAGGCTTACAGTGAGCCATTAAAGATAAAGATGAGTCAGTCAAAGATGGTCCCTGCCATCAACAAGACACTTTCCATTTAGTAGAAATAAGTAAACATGGGACTGGAGAGATAGCCTAGCGGTTAAGAGCACCGACGCTCTTGCAGAGGACCCGGGTTCGATCCCCAGCACCCACATGGCGGCTAACAACCGTCCGTAACTCCAGTTCCAGGAGAACGCCAATTCCAGGGGAATCCGAGACCCTCTTCTGACCTCCGCGGCATTGCACGACACGGGTGCACAGACCTACATGCAGACAGTACATTCATACGCATACAAAGATAAATAATAATAATTAAAAAAAATTAAAAAAAAAAAAGAAAGAAGTAAACATGTGAACACACACACACACACACACACACACACACACACACACACACACACACACGTCTGTGTTGAACCAAAAAGAAGAAAGGTTATGTTTGAAGATAAGTACTATCTTATTCACTTGTCATCTACTGAACACTGTCTTTAAGACACCCCTAAAATTGTACCTGACCAGGTGTCCTATTACCAGGTATCTCAGTCCCTATCTTCACCACAATCAGTGGTAGTCTAGAAAGATAGGCATTCCATCCTGCTGACCTAGTCTTTCTGTTAGAAGCATTCTGGTGATTTTCTTCCTGATTTTCCTTGTCCTCTGCTGACTGTTTTCTGTGGATTGCCCCTGTGTATTGAAGATTCCAGCCACCTTCTGTTGAGTTCATCTAGTTCTCTGTATTTAAATGTCACCTATGTAGTAATGAGCTGCAGATATTTATCTCCAGATTAAGCCTTTAGAAGCCAAGTATGGCAGTTCAGGCAGGAAGTGAGGCAGGAGGATCAACACTAGTTTGAGTTCACCTTTCTCTGCATAGCAAGTTCCTCATCTCAATATTCATAAAAATAAAACAAACAAGCCTTTTTAACTGTAGGCACTTATTTTCAATTTGATATCTTATCATTAAAGTTTAATAGGTATCTCAAAGTTATAGCCAAACATAATTCTTTTCTTCTATTGTTTGACAGTTTCATACATTTGTATAATTAATATTAGTGGTTTTTACAATGCCCCTGCCCCGTTCCCCTTTCTCATCCTCTTCCCCCTCTGGCTTGATTTCAGTTCTTAAACTGGCACCTCCCTGAGTGAGCCCTGTTTCAGTATGTGGCACTCTCCAGTTGTCTAGGGATTGACTTATACCCCTTGATTTGTCTCTTTTCTTGACACACCTGATCATTGAGTTCTGTCAGTCTTAAAATATCTAGAATCTGACTTAGCCAAAACCACCACTGCAGTCTAACCCCCATCATCATGTCTTTAGGATCACGTCCATGGGTTCCCAGCACACCTCCAAGTTTACACTCTCCTCCCTATAGTCTATTGTACCTGCTCCAGAGTTGTCTAGTAAAATGAGTATGGTCATATACTTTCCAGTGTCAAACCTCCTAATGGCTCCTTTTGTGGGAAAAAAAAAAAAAAAAAAAAAAGACTTACATTTTATCAACCTTGAATTTTTAAAACATTTTTTTTTGGTCTTTTTGAGATAGGATCTCCCTGTAGCCCCAGCTGTCCTGGAACTCACTTATAAACCAGGTTGGCCTTGAACTCACAGAGATCCACCTGCCTCTGCCTCCCAAGTGCTGGGATTAAAGGCATTTAAAGGCATACACCACCATGCCTGGCATAATCTCCATCTTTTAACCTTGTTTTGCTGTTTCAATCTTTATCCTTCTCCAGAAATCATGGCTCCTGGGACAAAGTTTTATTTGACATGTAAGCTTAATTATAAAGCCCACATTAGAGCCAGGCATGGTGGTGCACATCTTTAATCCCAGTGCTTGGGAGGCAGAGGCATGCAAATCTCTAAGTTCAAGGCCAGCCTGGTCTACATAGGGAGCTCCAGGCCAGATAGGACTAAAGGGAGACCCTGTCTCAAAAAGACCAAAATAAATAAATAAATAAATAAATAAATAAATAAATAAATCCCACATTAGGTTCTTGGGGAAGGGGGATCATAGGATACTATGCTTCAAGTATTAGTTTCAAGCTGGGACACCATAATTAACTTTTGGCTGGTTTTTCAGCATGGACTTTTGCTTTCCATGTTCATGTATAAGCTGTTTGAAATCCTGATTTAAGACAACAATATAGCTTTTTAATTTGGTTGGCATTAAAGAACTACAGGTTTCCAAAAGTTATCTTTCAAAACAAGCATTGTGTTAAAAATGATAGTTGTGCCCACTTTGTTAATCTTTTTTTGTATTTTATTTTCTGGCTGTAATGGCTAGAAAGAAAAGTGCTGTTTAATCTTTTTCTCCCAGACCTATACAAAAGGAGTTTCTTCTACATCCGAGGTTGGACTGACTCTCTAGGCAAAACACTAACTAGAATGGTTTTGTAAAGCTTAGTGACACTTTCCAGCACCTACTAACGGATTTGAGGCAAAGAAGATACAGTACAATAAAACAGTTTGGTATTGTCTCCAAATTTCATGTCATGTATGCATCTAAGTATGTTAGGGCCTTGGACAAGAACGAACTATGTTTTATTTTTCATGCTCACTGGACGATTTCCTTTGCTACTACTTCCCGCTTTAGTTTCCTCCGTTCTCTCTGCCTGGATACTTTCTATTATGTGGTTGAGTATAATTACTAGACGGCCTTTGGAGTCTCTATTGGGCAATGTTATAAAGAACAAGGAATAAAATGACTCTTTAAATAAAGAAAATTTCTAGCTACAAGTCCTTAAATAATATGCCTTTTTTTAGAAAACCAAGATGACTGTTTTATACAAAGTATCTATTGCTCAGGAAAAATCATCTTCATTTTAATGTTTACTTGTCCAGTGAAAAGAGTTTTTTCAACTTGCTGATAGTCTCCTTAAACAAAGATAGAAAACCAAAAGATGTGCTTGCTGTCAGTTCTAAATACTCTGACTTCCACATTTTTCAAATTTTAATTTCCTAGTGTTGGAGAGTGTCTGGAAATAACTAGCTATATAAAGGGTAGGTAACAACACGGATCTTAAAGTCAGAGAACAATGGACAAGAGCATGCAGTCCTTCAAGTCACTCCTCGGTTATATTGTAGGGAATTAATAGGACTTGTCTGAGACATAAGAATAGTAGTATATAATAGTATCTATGCTTACAAGAATGTTTCTAGAATTCTAGATTGTAATAAAATTGGTTAGAGTGCCTGGCCCACTTCCACATTTTTTAAGCTAGCATTCAGTGGTAACTGATTGGTTACAATCCTCCTCCTCCCAGGAGGTGGAGTGAGCTTTCAGAAGTAACTCAGGCTGGCCTGGAACTCATGATGCTCATACCTTAGCCTTACCAGTGCCTCAGCCTCCTGTGTGCCACCGTGCCCTCACAGCTGTGCCTTAAAACAATCTGCTTAAAGCTGACACCAGAGCCATCATTTATAGAAAGACTTTTTTTTATTGAGGCAAAGTTACAAAATTACACCTGACTTGGAACTTTTATGTAATATCTTCTACATGACACATAATGCAGCTGTAGTACACAGGTAGATACCAAGTATTTAAAAAATGATCATTGATTGATTTTTCAGTAATTCAAAAATTAAAGAGTAATTTACATAAACTTCGAGTTAATTCAGAGTTCCACAATGGTCAGTCTGAGAATAAAAACTAAAAACATTGCAAACACATTACTAATCTAGGAAATAAGTTTAGAAAGATCTGGATGGTTTTTAGAGGAAATAATTTTTTTCCCTAGGGCCAGATTGTGATTTTGTGTGTGTGTGTGTGTGTGTGTGTTTGTGTGTGTGTGTGTGGTCTTTTTGAGACAGGGTCCCCCCTTTAGTCCCAGCTGGCCTGGAGACCAGGCTGGCCTTGAACTCACAGAGATCCACCTGCTTCTGCCTCCTGAGTGCTGGGATTAAAGGTGTGCACCACCATGCACCACCTAAGGTGGTTCTCAGCCACCATGTGGATGCTGGGAATCAAACTCAGGTCCTCTGTAAGAGTAGTCAGTGCTCTTAACTGCTGAGCCATCTCTCTAACCCCAGATTGTGATTTCTTATGTCTGTATATTCACAAAACTGATTGTGTTGATAAGGTAAAAATTACCATAAGTCTAGTTTGTTTACTTGAATAAGTAGTATGTAAGTAGTCAGGAAATAGTTATAAACTACACTTATAGGAGTTTAACCAAGCTTATAAATGTGTTAGTATTATCTATACCTGGGCTTCTTAAGTTTTTTCCACTCACGACACCTTTTAATCTAAAAAAAAGTCTATGTACTCCTGGTATACAGGTTTGTAAAATGTGTACCTAAATAACTTACTGATGATAACTTATAAATATTAAAATTTTAAGACAATTCTTTCATATATGTACAGTTTCAGCATTTATTAAAATGAAAGTATATTTGGCATATTAATGAGATGGATTGATGAGCTGTTATTTTATTTATTTATTTATTTATTTATTTATTTATTTATTTATTTTGGTCTTTTTGAGACAAGGTCTCCCTATAGCTCTGGCTGTCCTGGAACTCACTCTGTAGACCAGGCTGGGCTTGAACTCACAGACATCCACCTACCTCTGCCTCCCAAGTGCTAGGATTAAAGGCGTGCACCACCATGACCAGCGAGCTGTTATTTATTTATTTATTTATTTTTTGGTATTTTTGAGACAGGGTCTCCCTTTTAGTACCAGGTGTCCTGGAGCTCGCTCTGTAGACCAGGCCGGCCTTGAACCCACAGAGATCCACCTATCTCTGCCTCCCAAGTGCTGGGATTAAAGGTGTGCGCCACCACGCCTGGTGTGAGCTGTTATTTTTAAACAAAGAGTTAAATCTTGGCTGAATCTTTAATACTGTGAATGGAGAGCATCATCAAAGTTTTCCAGAGTTGATCAGTGTTTTGATTTTTATAATTATCAATGCTGAGAACATGGCTTCACATAAATGTGTAGTACAAAAGTGGTAGAAATATGTTTAGAGCCATTCCTAAACCAAAAGTCTTTGTTTTCTGTAACTAAATGCTTATCTTTCTATAAGAGCAGAAAACTTTTTAACTATCTGTTCTATAGTAAAAAAAAATAATAACCTGTAGTTGGGATATGAGCTGAGACATTTCACAGAATGCTCATTGAAGCATGAAGTGATAGTATGCAGAATGCAAACGACATATCAGAACCAAGGCTGCAATGCAGACATGAGATGCAACACATATGAGTTCGATTTTTCTGTTCATTTTTGGTCATTGCACATGCAGAAATCATTTAGTTTTGCAAAATATTTTTATATATACAGCCCTATTCAATTATGAAACCTCATATAAAAGATTGTGACCCACAGTTTAAGAAGCTGAGATATAGCTGGACATGGGGGTGTGTGCCTTTAATCCTAGTACTTGGGAGGCAAAGGAGTTCCAGGCTAGTAGAGAAAGAGGGGGGGAGGGACAGAGGGAGGGGGGAGGGAGGAAGGGAGAGAGAGAGAGAGAGAGAGGAAGAGAGAGAGAGAGGAGAAGAGAAAGAAAGAGAAGATAGGAAAGAAAGAAAGAAAGAAAGAAAGAAAGAAGAGAAAGAAAGAAAGAAAGAGAAGAAAGAGAGAGAGAAAGGAGAAAGGGAAAGGAAAGGAAAAGGAGAGAGAAAAGAAAGGAAAGGAAAGAAGGAAGGAGGAAGGAAGGAAGGAGGGAAGGGAAGGAAGGAAGGAAGGAAGAAGGAAGAAGAGAAGGAATGAGAGAAGAAAGGGAGAAAATAAGGGGGGGGAATAGAGAAGGAGGAAAGAGGACAGGTGAGAGAAAGAAAGGAACAGGAAAAGAAAGAAAGGAATAGTGAAGGAGGCAAGGAACGAAGGAAGGAAGAAGAAGAAAGGAAACAGAAGAAAATCCAAGAGACAAACAACAAAATATCTGAAGTCTTTCTAATAAAAAATAAACTTTGTTTTTACGTATATGTATGTGTGTGAGTCAGCACAAGTTTATGTACCACATGCGTGAAGAACCTGAGGAGGTCAGAAGAGGGCTTTGGATTTCCTGGGAACTAGAATTATAGACTATTGTGAGCCATGGCGGGGGGGGGGGGGGGGAGGCATGCTGGAAACTGAACTTGTGTTTTATCCAAGAACAGCAAGTGCTCTTAGCCACTGACCCATCTGTCTCTCCAGCCCTGCACCTAAAAATTTTCCTGCACTTAAAAATTTCTGTCTTTATAAGACAGAGAAGGTTAGTGTAAGAAGTCAAACAATGAAACTACTAAGACTTTAACAGAAGCTTCTAACTAAAAAGCTTCATAGTCAGTGTTTTTGAAACATTTTTCAAGTAGTTTTCCTAACATTTCTAATTTTCCCTTTCTTAGCTGGATGTAGACACCAGATCACTATCTTACTTGTTGCTCAAATGCTGTTTAGT
This sequence comes from Rhizomys pruinosus, assembly GCA_009823505.1. Lineage (NCBI taxonomy): Eukaryota > Metazoa > Chordata > Mammalia > Rodentia > Spalacidae > Rhizomys > Rhizomys pruinosus. The sequence goes on along the minus strand of VZQC01015218.1, from coordinate 3,847,105 downwards.
TAAGTCCTAGAGTTACTTGATTTTCAAAAGAGCTATTTGGTGCAACTATTTAAATTAAAACTAAGCAACAAAGATTGAAGCTCCACCAAAATTCATTCCTAATGGCAATGCACTTAGTATTTTAAAGTATGCCATGTCATATTGGGCTATCTATAATTTTCTATTAAAATTGACTTGCTTTTTAAATTTTATTCTAAATATATGAGTTGAGACTACTCATTGTGTGTGTGTGTGTGTTATTCATGTGTCCACATGTGTGCACCCATGCAGACACAGGAGAAGACCAGAGGTTGATACTGGATATCTTCTTTAATCACTTCTGACTTTTTTTTTTGAGGAAGAGTCTGTCACTGAATCTGGAGCTCACCATTTGGCTGTTAGCTAGTGAGTCCCTGGGATCTACTTGTCTAACCCCGTGCTAGGACTCCACCTACCTGGAGTTTTTGTGGACATTGAGGGCCTGAACTCAGGTCCTCATGCTTGTGCACCAAGTACTTTACGCACCGGGCCATCAGCCTAGCTCCAAACATCATTCTTTTAACTATAACTAGGTAAAAAATATTTGAACAAAAACCTAACATGCTTGAAACATTATTTAGAATCGTATTTACTTTTAGTATGTATTCCTGATAGCTTGCCTAGCTTACTGCAGTCAGGTGCATAAGTAATGTGGATGTCTATAGAAGAGTTCTCTTTGCTTTGGTAGACAGTGGGAGGGAACTACTTAAGGATATATGACATGCTGAGCTGAGTCTGACAGAACTAGCTAGCTATGTGAATGCTTGGAGCTTTAGAGGGAGGCTTTTATCTGGTTTCCAGGTGACGAGGGCCTGAAATGGGCCATGAACCTCCAAAGGAGGCTAAGAGCTTAATTTCAGAGTCTGGGGCAGACTGGCTGGAGTTGCTGCCGGTAGCCCTAGACCCACCTTGATATCATTTTTCCTTGGTTACTGATATTCAAGCTGTCAACACATCTCATTCCTTCTTGGGAATGTCTGCATGTCCACCATCTCCTGGTGGCTTCAAATGTGGTTATACTAATTTAGGCTTTTAGCACCAGAGTATTTCTTTTTTTTTTTAGCCCCAGCTGGCCTGGAACTCACTCTGTAGACCAAGCTGGCCTTGAACTCACAAAGATCCGCCTGCCTCTGCCTCCCGAGTGTTAGGATTAAAGGCGTGTGCCACCAAGCCCAGCTCACCAGAGTATTTTTTTATTACTTTATTTTTTTTTCATTTTTTAACAATAAGTAATGATTTATGAGTAAAAGCATCCTTCATGTAAAACGAATTTGCAAGCAGTTGTGCCCAAACCCACACAGCACAAGGGTCCCACCATCTAGCTGGGGGGGCTTGTATGTTCAATCAAGTTGATCAAATAAGTGTCCAGACTACATTGCTGTAGTTTCACCATTCACCCCAATCACAGCCCTTTCATTCTACCACGCCCCCTCTTCCGCAGATTGTTCCCTAGGCTTAGAAAAGGGGCACAGGTGGACGAGAAGCAAAACAGTCCACTTTCTCTGGAGCTGTTGTCTTGGACTCTGGTCAATTCTGGTTGTTTCCTTTCATGGGCTGACAGTTTGTCCAGGAATAACTTTTCAATCCTACTAATGAAGCACAAGCAATTAGATATATAGGTATTTAAACAGTACTAATTGTTATGGTAGGTTACTTTGGTACACCAGAGTATTTCTAAGGCATCCCCTGAAGCTCGTTTTTAAAACCATTCTCCCAACCTTTCCCTATCCCAATCTACCTTCCTTCATGTTTTGCAACATGGCTAAAAGCTGGCTTTTCCCCAAAATGCTTTGAACAATTCATTTCCCCTTTTCTCTAGCTCACCTTCTTATTCAGAAATTGAAAGAGCCTCTAAATGTTTATCGTATTGAAGATAAGACTTAAAGATCATAAATGACAGGTAAGGGCTTCAGATGGGGGTATATCACAGGGGAATAAACCTTTTGAGCAGGCATCTTAAAGTCTAAAATTTAAATGGTTTTATGTATTCTGTAGCAGGCAGGAACTAAAAACAAAGGCAGAGTTTCAAGGGCAGGAAAGCTTAGGCAGGGGTCATGGGATCCAGTCTCTGTCCTTCATTTTGTTTCAAGTATGAAAGGACTGTGTACACTGCAGACCCCCCATCTACACAGGAGTGGCCATCCCTGCCTCCTTGCTTTTTTCTTCAAGAAGCTCTCTTTCTCTTGAACCTATTTTTTTCTAATCAGCTAGTCGGGATGTACCTTTCTTCCCATGGTTCCTTTGGATTTTCTAGTATCTAATAACTCATATTCTCCTTTTCTTTGAAATTCTTACTGTGCTTGCTGTTTGTATATAACTTAGAGCTGGATCAGTCCTCAATTTTTTTTTCCAAACTAACACATGAAGCATGTGAGAGATTAGGGCCTCACACTTTCAGCTCTCCCGTAGCAATTACGTATGGAGTACCAGGTAGTATGAGAAAAAGTAACAGGATGAAATAGGAAGACTGAGCCCTAGACTCTGGTCCCAGCTTAGTTATTACACAGGAACTAAGGGTGGAGGAGAGGGTGTCAATTATATGATTTCTAAATCTTCTGGATCAAGAATTCTGATTACATGTAATTGACTAACAATATGGGATAGAGAAGCAAACAATTTGAAAATTGAGAAATTGAGAAAAGGTTTTACCTACTTAACACAGACTTGATGGACTTGATGGAGAATTTCAGTACCAATGGTGAGTTGCAGGTAGCGTGGTAGCATGTGAGTTGAAGGGCCACCCTGAGTCTACAGGGAGGGGATTAGCAGCTCTGGCTCACATACTTACATTCTTTCATGTTTTCTTTACTTCAGAAAGAGTCATTTCTTTTTCTTTTGGTCTTTTTATTAGGGGGGGAGTCTTTTTCGAGACAGGGTCTCCCTGTAAGCCCCAGCTGTCCTGGAACTCGCTCTGTAGACCAGGCTGCCTTGAACTCACAGAGATCCACCTGCCTCTGCCTCCCAAGTGCTAGGATTAAAGGCATGCACCACCATGCCTGGTTTCTTTTGGTCTTTTTAACACAGGGGGTCTCCCTGTAGTGCCAGGTAGCCTGGAGCTCACTAAGTAGACCAGGCCGAGAAATCTTCCTGCCTCTGCCTCCTGGTTGCTGGGATTAAAGGATCTACCACCACACCTGGCCCTAGGAAGGGTAAATTTAATCATGGAATCTATTTAATCACAGAAGATATCTAAGGGTTAGATTCCCCCATGAAAGAAAATTTATAATATTTATATGTATATGGATCCCATCCCTGGAGAGACAGAGGCAGGTGGATCTCTATGAAATCAAGACCAGCAAGTTCCAGGCTAGCTGGGGATACAGGGAAATTCTGTCTCAAAAAAAAAAGGGGGGGGGTCTTTGTTTTTTGTTTTGTTTCATCCTTTTCTCTCCTGAGAAACTCTGAATTAACAAGCTTTTAAATCTACACAGAAGTTTGGGAAGTGACTGAAAGTAGCAAGTGACAGTGCTGTGCCTAGAGAAAGCGGCGTGTAGAGGCTTCTCCATTTCTATCTCAGGTAGAAATGAGAGCAGACACCACTGTTTTTATTTTGGTCCTTGGAGTTGGATATAACAGAATGAAATGTAATTTACAGGCTGATGTGTGTCTTTCCATGAATTGCTATTAGCAATTTGGAAAGCCTTCCCCTAGAAAAACAAATGATGACTATGAGTACAGGGAATTGTGCTGGAAACTGTAGCTGACAGTTACAGCTGTTCTTCCAAATATACAACTCAGTGATAAAATAGTGAAGGTACCAAAAAAAAGTCAAAACTAATAAAAGGAAAACATAAATTTTCTAGAAATTATATTCTCCTAATAAGAATTTTCTAAGAAATTACAAAATTTTTGACTCTTAGGTAACAACTAACGTCTGGTAAAATGGGAAGGGGGAATGGAAGGCTGCGGTTGACTCCTGAATATTTAAAATTTTATATTTGTGGCATCCTGTTGGTTTTTTTCAGAGCTTCTCCAAATAGCTCTTCCCTTTCCTTACCCCTACCTATTAAAAATATTTCAGAAAACTAAGCAAGATTTTTTTAGTGTAAAATTGAATTCGTATACTTTTTTCTATTGAAAAACATGTCAGTCAGCTTGAAATCATAGTTGCAATATTGCCAAAAAGTAGTTTTTATGATTCAGAAAAATCCAAACAGCTTATCAAGGCACCTCAATATGATTACATGCTAAAGTAGGCATGTAATAAAAATATTTTCAACTATGCATTGAGAAAACACACAGATTTGAAGTTTAATTATTTAGTTCTATGTTACAGTAATTTAAGGTTTACATGTTTCTTTTTTTCTTAATAGAATTTAATCCCTTTTCGACCTTCGATTCAGTTCCAAGGACTCCAAGGGGTGAGTACTCCTCTGGATTTAGGAAAAAAAAACTATGTGTGTGTATGTGTGTGTGTGTAACATTACCATAAAACTTTTAACAGTTTGTTTTCATTTTAACCTTTTAATATAATCACAAGTCATTCATATTTTGTGAGCTTCATAAGTAAATGAAAATTTCTGTCATTTTTTATTAAGATACTTAAATTGTCTTTATTTAAAAAATAATGTAGATACAATTACTGAGGTCCGTGTGTATTTAAACTTTTTCATTGAAAGTTCAAGCATCAAAGTATGTGCATATACATTATTTACCACAGCAAAGAATTGATTTCATATAAGCTACGATTATTATTGTTGTTGCTATTTATAAAATTTAGCTATCTATATACTCAATATATTAAATGTGTACACTAGGAAATTAAATATATACATAGAAATTAAGTTTTGCTAATAAATAGTTTTGTATTTCTGTTTATGGCTGCATTAAAAAGCATAATACACTAAGGTATAGTTGCAGTATGTGTGAGGCCCTGGGTTTGTTCCCTTGCCCCCAAACCAGCAAGCATGCTATATAGTACATTTTATTTAAAAGCACCTGTGAATTTTTTGTTTGCAATAGTCGATAAACTTTACAGGAAAAGTATTATTACTTTTTAATTGTTGCTGTTAATATTTAACATTAACTAAATAAATAAACCATTGTTTTTCCTCTTTGCTTAAATTAATGTGCATTCTCTCCCTATATACAAGCTGTAGCTTGGACGTTTAAATTACCTGTAAGTGGAATTTATAGGTATATCTAGAGAAAAGCAAGCTGAAGGAGGAGGATCAGATGTGGGATCACTGTAAATCTATGTACTTGTGAATTTTTGTAACATCATAAATATGAAACTGTCAATGTAAATAAATGCAGTCTTTCTAAACTTTATAACTTGAAAATATTTCAAGAATCAGATTATATTATTCAGTAGACTAAGAGTACAGTACTTCTAAATCTTTTGGATAATGCTAACTTGAAGGTGTTTGTGTGGATGTCAACTTTGCTTCTTCTACATGACAGCTTTACAATAAGGTCCTTTCTTCCCCCTTAGTAACTAAGTGTTCATGGATGGGATACTAACTGGAGCAAGTGTTCTAAATTTTGCATTACTTACAGGTAGTCTTTTACTGAATGCAGATTCTAATTTGACAGATTAGCTTAGTTGTTTAACACTTTTGGAGTTTTCCAGGAGATTTTAATGGTAGCAGTAATATTTGAAGTTCAGTTGTTTAACACCTTTGGAGTTTTCCTGGAGATTTTAATGATAGCAGCAATATTTGAAGGGAAGTTCAAGTGGCAGGCCTGAGTCCTAGAGCCCTGGAGAAAACCATAGGTTTTTGGTAAAGGGTCATCTTGGAGGGGAAATGGCATGTAGGGTAGGAAAGTTTCTCCTAGGAGATACAGGGCTCCACTGCTGTTCTGAGACTGCTGCTTCTCTTAATTCTCTTTAACCCAGGTGGGACAACAGGCTCAGAAAATACAAATAAAGGGTGTTTCCTTAGGAGGCACTAAGTTAAACTGAAAGAGTAAGTGACACAGAATGAATATTTGGGGCTTCTAAACCCTTCCAATTCCATCACTTGCAGCTTTTACCCATCTCTAGGAGTGCATGGTGTTCTAGTTAAACTAATTATCCTGAGTCCTCTTTACCACTACAGAGCAAGTTGCAGTTGAGACCTTGGGCTTTCTTCTCCAAATTCTCTACCTTCCTCTCCCCACTGCTATCCTTGACCCCATGCGTCTACCCCCTCCCCCACCTCTTTATCTTTGCCTGTACCACTCTCCTTCCCACTCTATCCCTTGCCTGAATATAGTTTGCTGATAAAAGTAAGTTAGTTATAGATGACTGATGGCTTTAACTCTTAATGTGCATTTGAGCCAAAATGAATAGTGATTGTATTTGTGTAGCAAATGCGGGTTTGAAGCACTGTAAACAGAGACGTAGGATGCTGGGTCCTACCTTGCTTTTTCTGAGTCTATCTCATCAACACCCTGCCCTTCTTATTATTCTACTGGGAACAAAATATATGGACTCAGCATTGTTTTAGAGCCTGCAGCTGCATTCCATCTGCCCTCTCCCCCTCCCCTTTGCAGAGCTCTCCCCACCCTTTGGGACTTAGTAAAAACAAAGACTCATTACAGGGGAGAGAGTGGGTTGGCACAGCCCACAGAATACGCAGAGCCATAACTGCGAGGGTCTTCTATACAGTGCTCCTCTGTTTTTCTTGAGAGCCATGATAGTTAACATTGCTGTACTGATTGCTTTAAAACCCTGAAGAAGTATGCTTACAGAGCTTGCCTGTTCGGACAGTGTTTAAGGTTTAAACTGGAAGGTTTAAATTTACAATTCCCACAAAAGATACTTTTCCTTAGTGAAAAATTTTGTTTTATTATCTTAAACATAATTGGAAGTATGCTTTAACTGTCATGATAGTGTCATATGTAGACAGATTTGAAGCATAACTAAAGCGCTGTTAGAATACCCTTTTTAAAGTGAACATGTGTTAAAATCGTTTCCTGTTTCTCTGATGAAATTCATGCTCAGTACTGCATGGTTATGCTGTTCCTTGTTGCTAATTATAGGATTTTTTTTTCCCTTCAGTAATGTCTATAGAAGGCCAGAATTTAGGTCTTGGCAGGTTAGCATTTAAGCCTATTTACTCTCCTGCTTGAACATGTTCTCTTAGGTTGATGGTAACTTGCAAATAAATGTGTCTGAAACATTTAACAAACTGCTGTTAAAGAGTGAAAAGTCTAAGAATCATTGATTATTTGGGATTTTCTCTTTAGAGTTAAGCAGTAGCTTTTAGAACATAGAAAAATGAAAACTGTGTCTTTCAGAGTTCATTCCACTCCTTTCTGGTAATGGGAAAGGGCACATAAGGAATTGGGTGGTCGCTGAAGGCATTTTCTGTGTTCAGAAAGATAAATGTGTAGAGGAGCAGCTGGTTCTGATCTCTAAACTCGTGCATGTTGGGAACACAGCCTTCTTGTTCATACTGGAGGGTGTGGGTCAGCTAGTTATCTTCCAGTCTCAGCCATACCTAGAATGCTTACTCACAAGTTAAGGTTTACTAGGATTATAAATATAGAGACCAACATTTTTGAACAAAAATGATAGCTGCTAAGATTCATGTGGACACTGAGATCCTCAAGCTGGAATATTCAGAAGGAATGTATCAGCATAATGTAGCCAGTTTCTAAAAGCTGCATCTTCTTTGTTAAGTAAGCTTTATGAAAATCAGGATTGTTCTCTTTCTTAAAACTGAAAATGTAGCAGGTAAATATCTTCCAAGGATGTCTGTTCCAAAGTTTAGCCAAACTTAGGAGTTTTTATGCTTACTGAAAGTTTCTTTCTAAAGACCCACAGCTAATAAAGGCAGGCTAAACTAGCTAACACACTCTGCTTTAAAGCAAGGAAGCTTTTCTAGAAGCAAATTAACTCAATATTTTAATGCATTGTCATTTAATGATACAGTTTTCAACTGATGTTTATTTTAAAATGCTATAAATGTACCTAACAAACTAAATCGGTTAGTCTGTTCTGCTTATTTCTTGGTTTTATGGGGGTTTTTTGGTTTGGTTTGGTTTGGTCTGGTCTGGTCTGGTCTGGTCTGGTCTGGTCTGGTCTGGTCTGGCTTGGTTTGGTTTGGTTTGGTTTGGTTTGGTTTGGTTTGGTTTGGTTGTTTGGTTTTTTGAGACAGGACCTCACTATGTAGCCTACGCTAACCTGGAACTTGCTATGTAAGCCAGGCTGACTGTGAATTTAAAAGAGTAATCTTGCCTTTGCTTCCTAAATGCTGAGATTATAAGCATTCACTACCATGCCCAACTTATGTTTTTGTTTTTTGAAGTCTCCCTATGTAGCCCAGGCTGGCTTTGAACTTGGGATCCTTTGGTTTGGCTTTCCAGGTGCTAAGATTACAAGCATATGCCAAACTGTCCAGACTTTGCTTATTCCCTATTCAATACACAACCATTTCTTTCACCCAAGTCTTTGTTAAGTGCTTAGTATGAAAGAATATAGAGATGCATATAAGACTAACCTTCACTCTTGGGGTATTCCAAGTCTGACAACACATACAAATATTCAGGACTTAGCTAGAATACCTCACTTAGAACTTCTGTAGGACTAATCTATAGGGATTATCGGTTTCAAAGCTTATGTGTGTGTTTCTGACTGTTACAGATCAACATTTTAAACAAAGATTTTCATGAATTCAAAGTGGTATGTCTTAGCTAGATATGATGGTGTATACTTGAAATTTCAGCATTTGGGAGGCTGAAGCAGGAAGATCCAGAGTTCAAGATCAGCATGGGCTACTTGTTAAGGTTCTGTATCAAAAATAGGAAAAGGAAAGTTATATCTTGGCAGTAAGTATAAATTCCAAAAGCATGATTAAGAACTGTTTGCTCATTTGCAACACAATATAAAGAACTGTTTGCTCATTTGCAACACAATATACACACAAGTAGATCTGTGGTATTTATAACAGATAAAATCTGAAATAGCAAGGTTTTCAGTAGCAAATGATGGCCACATTTGCTGCCATGTGTTGCCTTTATAGTTGATTTTCCAGGGACCTCAGGGACTAATATTCAAGGAGTGATTGCCCCAGGGAAATGAGAACTAAATGTTAGCATTGTCATTGTCATTGTCATAGTTTGAGATTCCAGACCCCATAACTCAGTATTTATCATGAAAGTGTTACTCAAAACTCCTTCCTAATTGTTTACTTTCAGAATCAGCAATCCCAGAGGCTATAGGAAATAGTCATTTTGTATATATAACTTTTAGAAATGATTTTACAAGTTGAAAATAGACATGTTCTATATACTATGTATTTTGTACACCAAATGAAACACAGTCACACATACAGTTCAAGAGCAAACAAGGAATAGCCAGCCAAACAAGTTTTAAAAGTATGCCTACCAAAAAGGCACAGTGACCTTCTAAATCGATGATTAACTGGTAGCTTTAAAGGCTTGAATAGTGCAATAAACTCTTGCAGTAGAGTCATTAATTCCAGACAACAGAGATTTGGATTTTCTTATTCTGAATTTAGTATAGCATTCAGATATACTTCACTAATTATTTCTTTTACTTTATAGGGGCTGGGGAGAAGATTGGTCTGAAGAATTAAATTATACAGTATTTGAAATTAGTAGGCAATTTAAACCCACCCTGAAGATGCTTCCCGCAGACTGCCCTTCCCTGCCCCAACTTGGTACCTGGGAAGCAAAGATAACTATCAGCTTGAAACAGGCAGCAAAGTCAAAAATAAATCCCCAGCACTGCGTCCTCTCTGGCTCTTTCCCCTGCTGTCTTGGTTTGCCTAGCCCACTGCTAGCCCATTGGCTGTTGTGAATGGCTGTGTCTAGTCAGTCTGTTTAGACATTGCTGACTAGCAGCTGCCTTTATAGTCCTGGTTCTGAATGTAATTAATAATAAAAGGACATTATAATTATATCCTTTAATGACATTTTATTTTAATTTTAACATTATAGTGTTTTATACTTAGAGAGAATTTTAATATTTACATCGAATTATAATTCTTCGTGTTAATTTAGTAAGGTGTTAATAATAAAGTGCCAAATTACTGAGTTTTTAGAAATAAACTTATCTTTTATATACATATATAGCTTTTTTCTTTCTTTTTTTTTTTGTTTGAACATCTGTATATCTCATACAGTGGTTCCCAACCAAACCTAGTCCCCTCCATGTCCCAGCCCCCCATCAGAACTCGTGCATCACAACATCCACGCTAAGCCCTAGCCCATCAAGTTCCCAAACCCAGAAGTCCTTCTGTGCAAATTGATCTGCTGGAGTCTAGTCAGCATATCTAGAAATCCTAGATAAGGCATAGTCTTCCTCACCCAACAGTACTCAGTCTCTTGTAGTTCTCAGTCCAGGGTCAGTACCCCACCCATTTCTCTTACTCTACTTTGAGACCTTGTCCCAGTTGGCATGGGTCCTATGTCTGATGCCTACATTGCCACAGGTTTACATGTGAAAGCTTACAGTCAGTTGTAAGTCACTGCCTCTCTATGTTCGTGTACCAGCCCTAGCTGTGGGTACTGAGTTTCAATGTAAGGGCTCCATCCAGGGATACACTGGGGGCTCCCATTCTTCCATTATTCGGAGGTTGACTAGTTGTGGCCTTCTGTTTGCCTCACTCTCTATTGTGTATGGAAGCCTTACCGGTGAGAATCCAGGGGTGCACTCATTACATATATAGCTTTTAAGAAAATCCCATTTTAGCAAGGATACAGGCTGCCCCAGAAACTCATTATCTCTTGACAAGAGAGAAATCATGGCTTGAAGCTGTTGTAAATGAACCAGCTTCTCTGTTTTCTGTTGCCACTCATCTCTGCCCTCTTCTTTCTGGATAAGGACTGGCCTCCAAATAAGAAGTGGCAGTGAGCTAAATTCACCACCTTTCTTCACAGCACGATCAGATACCACTACTTATACTTGTAGCACAAAAAAGAACCTTAGGGCAGCCCCTGTCTTTCAAGGGTTCCAAATGGCAGGGCATGGGAGTGTGTCTTGGGCTGTGTTTGTAGGGCCTGAGGGAACTATCTGACTGAAGTATTTGCTGACTACAGCTTTGCATAGACCCCAGTAAGAATTGGAGCAAGGGAAGTCTCCGAAGCATGAGTGCAGTGTGGAGTGCTCACCTTGCTCTGCCTTCACCAGCCCCTGTCACTTTGGAAAGCAGAACGGGAACTGTGAAATCTGAAGATGCCACACGTGCTATAAATTGCTTAACAGGGAGTTGATTACTGTCTTCAGTCAGCAGACATTCAGGCACCAGGGTAGACAGTGCAGGCAAAGGTAAATATGACCTGAAAATGCTAGTTCTTATTCCTGACATTATGTAACATATTGTTTGTGCATGAAATCTACCATTGATTGCTGGGTGTTTGATCCCAGCACCTTTGACCCCAGCACTCTGGAGGCAGAGGCAGGCGGATCTCTGTGAGTTCAAGGCCAGCCTGGTCTACAAAGGAGTTCCAAGCCAGCTGGGGCTACAAGGAGACCCTGTCTCAAAAATAAAAAAAAAAAAAAACCTGCCATTGATGCTTTGGGGTTTTCGTATGTTTGTTTCCCATTAAACTGAGCATTGTAAGACTGAGTCATCTCTGTTGCAGACAGTGTAACGTGAAATCATTTTATCTATCCTTCAGTTGACACTGGTGGTTCCTATGTTAGTTAAACCATCCCTTACTTTTAAATCATCAGCATTGTTAAAATATTTGTTGAAGCCTGGCATGGTGGCACACACCATGATCCCAGCACTCAAAAGGCAGAGGCAGGTGGATCTCTGAGATTAAGGCCTGGTCTTAATTTACTGGTCTAATTAACTGGTCTATATAGCAAGACCAGCTGTAGCTACAGGGAAACCCTGTCTCAAAAAGACAGAAAAAGAAGTTGACCTCTTACTATGTCCTGTGCATACAAGTTGAGATTTTTTTTTTTTTAAATTTATTTCTGTATGTGTATGAATGTATTGTCTGCATGCAAGTCTGTGCACCCGTGATGTGCAACGCCGAGGAGGTCAGAAGAGGGTGTCGGACTCCCCTGGAACTGGAGTTCTCCTGGAATTGGAGTTTCAGACGGCTCTCAGCCGCCATGTGGGCGCTGGGGATCGAACCCGGGTCCTCTGCAGAGCGGTCAGCGCTCTTAACCGCTAGGACATCTGTCCAGCCCCGAGATTTTTAAAACTGTACTCGAAAAAAAATTAACTAGGAGAAAAGAATAAAACCTAGTACCCTAGATCTTATTTTAAATAATATTTGACACAGTTAAAAAGAAAACTATGTGTTATTGGCTTCAAAGTGTGCATGTGGTTTCCTTTTTAAGACATAAGTTCTTTGAACCTAGAATGCATCACATTATTGGTAGCCTATAGTTTATTGTGTCATGGTTTGTTAGTGTTTTGTATGAAGTAGTGGTGCATCAAATCGTGAATCTTCTCTCCAAGTTGCTGCCATCTTAGATTTGGTAGGTTGCTTATACTGCAGTGGAAGTATTTAGAGCATTCCTGGTTGCTGGCATAAGATTTTACATAGTCTGTTCAAAAAATTTCTCTCTTGAAGCCATCCTTGGCTGGCTTACTCATTATTAATACATTGATATATCAGATGACCTGGGGAATTTTTTTGGTTTTTTGTTTTGTTTCTAGATAGGGTCTCCCTGTAGTCCCAACTTGTCTGGAATTCCCTATATAGACCAGCTGGCCACAATCTCACAGAGATCTATCTGCCTCTGGTGGGGTTAAAGGTGTGGGCTACCATGCCTGGTATGAGAAGGAATATTTTTATACCATTTGCTGGATTGTGGTTTAAACTTATAAGGGTTACACATATGGAAATAAAAAGTTCTCATTTATATTAGGGCCAAAAGCATTTATTTACTTATAAAAATGACTTGTTTGGGGACTAGAGAGATAAGGTAACTCAGTGGTTAACACATGCTGCTCTTGCAGAGGAACCTGGTTTGGTTCCCAGCATTCACATGGTAGCTAACAATCATCTATGGCTCTAATTCCAGGGGATCTGACACCAGTCTCTGGGCATTCATGTGATACACATACATATACTCAGACACACACTCACACACAGAGTAGAATAAGTAAGTAAATCATTTTTAAATGTCTTATTGTACAAATATGTTTAGAAGGAACTGGTTTTAATAACCTAATAACTAAAAAAACCTATGGGCATGTTCTGAGACTAAGTTGCCTTTATCATAAGATTTTCAAAATTGCTAAAATTTGTTCCAGAGTTAGCATATAATAAACAATTGTCTGTTCTATTAATTTGCTTATAGATTCTAATTATTATTTTTTAAATAATTACCATTAAACATTGGATATCACTACTAAGAACCATATACCAGATACTTTACATATGCTATTTAATCCTTACAGCAGCCCTGTGAAAGAGAACTCCCATTTTTCTGATGTATGAATTATTGCTTTGGAGCTGATGGGACTGGAGGGCACAGAGTTACTTGTTGGGGTTGTGTTACTTGCTGTGGAGGCTACTTTCAGCCCGGCAACTTTTCTCATCCCTGCCCTCACCTACCTTCCTGTTCTCACATTCACATACACATTTGTCGATCACCTCTCTAGCTGGCAAGAAGAGTGATGTCAGGAACACCTAAGAGAAGTCATGTTTAATGGATTACCAAGAGTTAGCTGGTGAGAAAAAGAGGTAAATGCTTTTCAGACCTGAGACACTGCATGAGCAGAGTAGAAACAGGTGTGCAGATGTCTCCCCTTCTTAAGGAACTATGGCTTCATTGTGCAGATCTGGTGCTGCTCATCTAGAAGATCTCTCTGCTGGTCCGTGATGAGGTCTGGAAATCTGGGCTGTTGAAAACTCCCCTCAGGACTGGAGAGAGGGCTCAGTGGTTAAGAGCACTGGCTGCTCTTGCAGAGGACCTGGGTTCAGTTCCCAGCACCCACATAGCAACTAACAACTGTCCTCAGCAGGTACTCAACACATGTGGTACACTTAAAATACATGTAGGCAAAATATTCATATACATAAAATAAAAATAAAAATCTTCTAAAAGGAAAAATTTTCCTCCAGTTTTCTACTGCTAGCTACATTCACAATCAAAAATATAAGAATGTATTTCAGTAGATGCCCCCCCCAAAGTATTTGTTAACTATATTTTCTAAATGTTCCATAAACATTAAAGAAGTTTTGGGAGACATCAGGTTTAAAAAGTGTAGGTTAAAAAAAGATGACTATTGAGGTTTAAAAAAAAAAAGCCAGGCAGACAAGGAGAATGGAAAAGGCAGGCCCTGAGACTTATCTATAGTTAGACACAGCTAAATATCATGCTTGTCAACTACTTGTTAGAGCTGCCTTGTCATCTATCTGTGGAGAAAGTCTTCTCTGTGTCTATGATCTCTCCCCAGGGGAAAGAAGATTCATGCTGAGCTGCTAGTGTTATCAAGGGTGTGGGAGGAGAGGCGTTTTCCCTTTCTGAGTTAATACTTGACATTTTAGAGCAGTGGTGTGAGGGATCCCAGAGGGCAGGGGATGCAATCTGGAGAGGACAGATGAGGGAATAAACAGTAGCACTTGGGTTGAATTGAAAAAGATGAGGTACTTGAAGGGGAGGTAGGGTATCAATACTCACAATTCAATAGAAAAGTGATTAAGAACTAAATTGGTCCCACACCAGTAGAGGCTAGCAAGTAAGCTGGAAAAGACCATCTATAATATTTAAACAGTGTAGAGTCATCCATAGTCACTCAATACTGTGTTGAAGATATATTATTTAAAATGAGAATATAAATGAGAGCCATATTTTTTTATAAAATTTTAGATTCCTATCAACTATCAGTTTTACTTCTTGTGTCTCTGTATGTTTTCTAGCTGCAACTCTACTTCCTTCTTACAGAGAAAATAAAAAAGACCCCACAATGTCAACAACAAAACATTAACAAAGTGATATTATGTACATAAATACTGTGTATAAACTTCATAGAGAAAAAGACCAAAAAAAAAAAAAAAAAAGAGCGCCATATTTTTTAAAGCAGCAGTATGCCACTGTCCAATACTAAGAATTTTCTTATAACTAAGATGGAAGCTAATTGTTTTTTCAGTCTAGCACTAGTAATTCACTGAAGTCTGTCTTCACAGATTAGGAAGGGGGAGTTCTGTTTCCACTGTACGATGCTGACTTGTTTTGGCACAGTTGTCTGAAAGTTCTGTGTTTGATTGTAAAGGAAAACTTTGTGCTTGGGATGCTTGTGGTTTGTTTCTTGCTTTTTAGGGAAGGTATATAATTCTGTCTAATAACAGTGCAGTGAACCTCCTTGGGCACTAATTTTTATTTTTATCTTCTGGATAGATCCTGAGCTATGGAATACACTAGGTTAAAAATATGAGTATTTTTCAGTCACTACTTTTTTTTTTTTTTTGTCTTTTTTTCAAGTCAGGTTCTCCCTGTAGCCCCAGCTGTCCTGGAACTCACTCTGTATACCAGGCTGGCCTTGAATTCACAGAGATCTGCCTGCCTTGCCTCTGCCTCTGCCTCTGCCTCTGCCTCTGCCTCTGCCTCTGCCTCTGCCTCTGCCTCTGCCTCTGCCTCTGCCTCCCGAGTGCTAGGATTAAAGGCGTGCGCCACCACGCCCAGCCAGTCACTACTTCTAAATTGTCCATTCACCCCTAGAAGGTTGCTGTTTTTGCCGGGCGTGGTGGTGCACGCCGGCAGAGGCAGGCAGATCTTTGTGAGTTCAAGGCCAGCCTGGTCTACAGAGCAAGTTCCAGGACAGCTGGGGCTACAGGGAGACCCTGTCTCAAAAAGACCAAAACAAAGAAAAAAGAAAAAAAGAAAGTTGCTGTTTTCTATTTCCGTAGGCCTATCATGAAGTGTTACCCCTGGCCAACACTGAATGCATGTGTTTAAATTTCAAAATAATTTGATAATATTTAAAAACAGCATGAACTGCTTAGTAGTATCTGGTGTGTAGTAAATATTGCAGTGTTTAACCGTGTTGTAAAGTGTCGTCAAATGTTTTACTGTCTCCATCTGATATTGCCAGAAAGAAGTGTTGTGAATTCTTTTCTTTATATTACTCATGTTTTTCCCAGCATAGTGGAGATAATCTGTATGCTTATAGTTTATTAGACTCTCTTTGAGAACACTGCCTATATCACTCATATTTAAAATAACTATAATATTTTACATATTTTACCGCTTTGACATTTCTGGGCACCATTGTTTCTAGTCAGAAGGATACAGCATCCTGGAGTTTCTACTTTCACCTTTGCATGACTGTCTCTATGTCATTGCAACTTACGAAGCTAGTTTTCTTTCTTTCTCCTTCTCTCTCTATGCCTTCACAGTGCAGGCAATGCAGTGAGTTATTGGCAAGGAGATACAATGTTTTACTACTTTCTATAGCATGGCATATGATACTACCCCCTATAAGAATTAAATATCTAGGAGATAATCAACTAAAAACATCATGATATGAATTATCCAAATACATTATTGCTTTAACTGGCCATATATTAATATTTGTCTTTTCTCTAACGGCATCTTTTTCTCTATGTAGAAACAACAGGTTTAGTACTTCTTCCAGAAGCCCAGCCAGACCATCACTAGAAATCTTTTTAACCCTATTTTGTATAGTCATACATCAATTTATCTAGGAGGCTTGACAGATTCTCTTATTTACTCTTATTTACATCAGGCCTATCAAGTCTTTTAGAAATCATAATTGTGGTCTCTCATTTGGCTCTCGATGCTTTGCATCAATGCCTGTGAAATCATAGTTTTTCTTCCCTTATAGGCCTCAGGAAAATTAGTATGTGAAAATGACTTTTGAGCTGGGCATGGTGGCACACGCCTTTAATCCTAGCACTTGGGAGGCAGAGGCAGGCAGATCTTTGTGAATTCAAGGCCAGCCTGGTCTACAGAGTGAGTTCCAGGCCAGCTGGGGCTATAGGGAGACCCTGTCTCGAAAAGACCAAAAAAAAAGAAAAGAAAATGACTTTTGAAAATTAAACAAAATACATTTTCTGAGGTTGTGTATGTCCTACCATAGGAATCTATTTTCAGAGCAGGTGTTTGGGGAAGAATCTATAGAAATAAAAGTATTGTAAGCTTCCTTCATTTTTAGGACTATATTGACACAAGATTAAATGCTTTAAAGTAAAAAATTGTGGTTCCCATGAGAACCCTTAATTCTATTTTCTCTTTTTCTTTGTTGTGCTGTAGCTAGTATCTAGGCTCTCTGGGGCTCTGAAGGCAGCATAGTTTTTATGGACAGGACACATGGGAAGTGATGTTTGCTACCCTTCTAGAACAGCAAAAGGTAGCTGTATTTTTTCAGCCTTCTGTGAATACCTGTTTCAGCCAATTCATAATTGTACCATATCTCTATTTTTAATTTGCCACAATTAAGAATATTGCTAATCCTTTTTTACATTTTTGTTACTTGGTCGTGCGCATGCCCACATGCATGCCACAGCACACTGTGGAGGTCAGGAGACGACTGTTAGGAGTTGCATCAGATGGGTTCTAAGCATCGAACTTGGGTTATCAAGCTTGGCAACAAGTTCCTTTACCTGCTGAGCCTTCTCCATAAAAATGTTGCTAATCTCTTTTATTTTTACATATAGCATCAATCATTGGCTTCCATTTACACCAACACTGAAGCTTTGGACCTATGAGGTTTTTCTTACATCATAAATACCAAGGATTCAAAATAAATAGAATCAAGTTTTGATTATTTGCAAGATACTTGTTGCTAGTCCTTGGCCATTTCAGAATTTAAAAATCAAGCATGTGATTGTGTTAAGGAAAGTGTATCATACAGATCAAAATCAGAGTGGGGGCTCACCAGTATTGTCCTGGTATCACCAGGGCAAACACTTTGGCACATACTAAGTGCTGGGTATTACACCAATCACCTTAGAATATCTCTAAACTCACAACAATCATATCATATTAGCTAGAAGTTAGCATGAAGAAACTGGACGTTACTAAGGCTAGTGACTCACCTATAACACAGGTGAAGGGCATTAGAGTCTGTGAGGGAAACTTGACCATTTGTTCCAACACCCTTGATCTGTCACACCAGATTGGTTGACCCCCTTTTATCTGTGTGAAAGAGAACTTGTCCCAAAAAAAGGGGGGGGGAGAACTTGGAAATTTTTTAAGTTACTGAGGGAGGCCTACCTTAGAATTGAAACTAGAAATGAATTCAGAACAGAAAAAAGCATATTTTGCAGAGTGGCAGAACACCTTTCTAGTTCCTCTAAGTGCTCAGCACAAATTCCCATAAGAAAGATGGCCTGCAAGCCAAGTGTGACAGTACCCACCAGTAATCCCAGGCATTCAGGAGGGCTGAGGCAGGAGGTTTGTAAGGATGAGTCCAGGCTGGGCTCCATATATCCCATCTGAAAGAAGAAAAAGCAAAATCTCATGGCTGCAGGGAAGGCTGAGTAGTTAGGAGCACTGGCTGCTCTTGCAGATGACCAGGGTTCAATTCCTAGCACTCACATGGTAGATAACAACCTTTCATAACTCCAGTTCCAGGGGATTTGATGCCCTCTTCTGAGCTCCATGGGCATGCACAACACTGGTGCACTTACATACATGCAGTCAATGCACCCATACACACACACACACAAAAATTTTAATTAAAATTAATAATCATAAAGAGAAAAAAATCTCAAAGATGCCTTTCTGTAATTAGTAAAATACTATCCCGGAAATATCCTGCCACCATCTCTCTCTGTGCCACTGGGCCCCAGGAAGTCTGTGCTACAGGAATAGTGTCTGCCTCAGCAGTCCAAATCTACTTTTTTTTAATAATATTTTATTGATGTTTTGTGTATTTCAGACATCATTTTTCAGTTCAGTTTAGACATATTCTCCTTTCCCTTCTTCCCACGCCACCCCAGTTCATGCACTCTGCCACACATGTCCTGCATCTTTCTCTCAGTCTCTCCAAAGTTTTTCTCTGCAAAGGTTTATGGTCCTAGGCAGAATCCAACCACAGCAGTCCATTCCTTGACCCAGTCCTCATGCTGCTGTGGTTCCCTCCCAACTGTACCTCTCCAAAGTGTGCCATGTACACATCATATATGTACCAGAATTATGTCCTCCAGGAATAAACTGTATGTTAATATGTACAGGAGTTCACATTTTTCCCTTTAATTTTATATTACTCTAAAATATGTATATATACCTTCTACCCATATATATTAACTACCATGTCTGAAAGTAAGTGGTAAGTTAATTCTGGGGCTCATTACAAAATTCACATTATAAGATCACAGTTACTTTCAGAAATATAACAATAATGTCGTTCAGCTTGCCTTTCAATTGGGAGATTTGGTACTAGCACCCACAAATGAGGGAAACCATTCCCCGTTTGTTTTGGGGGGACTGTGTTACTTCACTTAGCATAATAGCTTCAAGTTCCATCCATTTACCTGCAAAGTTCATGATATTATCTTTCTTTACCACTGCATAGAACTCCATTGTGTAGATGTACCACATTTTTGTCATCCACTCATCAGTTGGGGGACATTTGAGTTGGTTCCAACTCTTCGCTATTGTGAAGAGAGCTGCAATAAACATAGATGTGCATGTATCTTTGCAATAGGATGAGTCTTGTGGGTATATACCCATGACAGGTATGGCTGGGTCAGGTGATAGGCTCATTTTGAGTCTTTTAAGGGTTCTCCACTCTGCTTTCCATGGTGGTTGTAGAGTTTACATCCCCACCAGCAGTGAATGAGTGTTCCCTTTTCCCCACAACCTCCCCAGCCAGTCTACTTTCTTAACCAAAGTAACTATCACTGTATTTACAATACGTTATGAAGATTTTCTTACAATCTGAATAACTTTAAAATGAAAAAAAGCCTAGAAAGTAATTGGTCATCAAAGCAGAATTAAGAGCTAGATACCCCCTCTAAATCAATATGGAAATTTTCTTCTTCATACCTAACTATTGTTTATTTTAGTGAACTTACAAGTTTTTGTGGTGATATTGATTGGATTGGGCTGGAACTGTGTTTTGCAAAATCAAGGACCTGGACCACTTTTCAAAGCCTCTGTTGTTCTTGAGGGCAGCTCACATCTGTCAGGTCCCAGTCTCTCCACTAGATTTACACCACCACTGGTGAATGCCAGGCACGAACTGGGGTCCGCTGGTGTGTGCCAGAAGTTCCTCCTGGCATCGTGCAAGCAAAACAGTTTTCCTCAGGCCTGCAGGGGAACACAGAGAGAGAAGACTGCCAGTGACCTGGAATCTGCTGTTAAATGGAACATTTTATTTTTTCTTATAGAAATCAAGTTTGAATTTTTGCTTCAGAGAAATAAACCATTAAAAAATTAAACTCTGCTTTCTTTACTGAGAAAATTTCCCAATTTTGAACTTTTTAGTTTGCTCTCCTTAGTCCTTTAAGATACAAAGTGCTTTAAAGAGGTCAGGTATATTTCAAATGGAATTCGGTGTGGCCAGCGTCTCTGCATTTTAATAAAGATGAAATACTCTTTTTCAAAAAGAAAAATATGTAATATAAATTTAAGTACCACAAACCCAAGAAGCCACTTGGCCTAGGTTTGGGGGCTAAACATAGCACAAGAGAGATGAAAACCCCTCTCATCCTGACACTTGTGGCTCACAGCAGGCAGCTGTGCCTCCTTCCATTTTATTTATATTTGTCTTCCCTGGGGAGGCCTGGTTTTCCACAAACCCTTACATGATCTACTTCAAATGCATTTATAATTTTTTATAAATCACTAGGATAAGATACCTTTTGAATAAATTTAATCCAAGTTTTTTTCAGATATATCTTGCAAAATAGTTGAGGTGTCTACAATATCACAAATATAAATAAAAGTGAAGGAGACCATGGTCCTTCCAATTAACTGGTAGGAGAGAAAAACAAATTAGTACTCAGTGTTGAGTTTAGTGAAGACAGCAATGGAGGTGTGGGGACTTGTGAGGACCCAGAAAAGGAGTCCCCTAAGCCTGCCTCACCGAGCGAGGAAAGGTTCCCACAGGAGAGAAAGGATGGGCGCTGAGTCATAAGAAAGAAAACTTACCTCAAGGTAAACAAGAAGCGGGCCCTAGACCAGTGCTTTCTGGTGTTTAGTGGCACAGTACTACGAGACAAAATACACAATGGAGAGTGAGGCCCAGTTAAGCTGGTTTAGTAGAAAGGAACTCTGTGTCCTGCCAAGGAGCTTCAACCTGCTGCTGATATGTAGGAAGGAGTTACATGGAAAACATCAGTTATACACTGGATTAGTGTGTTTGGGTTGACATTTTATGAGAATAGTTTTGATAAAAACTGAGTGATTAGGTAATAAAAGTGGAATGGTTTAAAGATGGGATTGAGAAGGGACAACAGTGGAAGCTGAAGGACACTATCAAAGCCAAGAGGTGCTAGGAACCAGAGCAGAGGATATAGCTGAGAACACACACTGAAGAAATAATTCAGGAGGGACAAGCAGCTGAGCTTCTGGTGATTTGGATGTTGAGGCCTCTAGGGTAGTATGAGAAAGAGAAGAGTTGAGGCTGAGTCCCCAGGATAGCAGTGGTGTCAGTATCCAAATAGGTAGAGATAAGCAATGTGGGAAGATTTAGGGACTTGAAGATAATTTAGTTCTTTTCTAGGTCAGCATCAATTCTATGGAGTATATTTAAAATTTTGAAATGACTAATAAAAGTGAAATTCATATTTATGATATAGTTGCTGAACTCAGTGGGGGTTTTAGCTTTGCTCACAAAGCATCTGTAATCTGGCTGTCACTCCAATTTAAACAAGCTACTTAGACCCTCTCCGCTGTAATCTGGCCGTCACTCCAATTTAAACAGCTACTTAGACCCTCTCCGCTGTAATCTGGCCGTCACTCCAATTTAAACAAGCTACTTAGACCCTCTCAGCTGTAATCTGGCCATCACTCCAATTTAAACAGCTACTTAGACCCTCTCCACTGTAATCTGGCCGTCACTCCAATTTAAACAGCTACTTAGACCCTCTCCGCTGTAATCTGGCCGTCACTCCAATTTAAACAGCTACTTAGACCCTCTCCGCTGTAATCTGGCCGTCACTCCAATTTAAACAAACTACTTAGACCCTCTCAGCTGTAATCTGGCCATCACTCCAATTTAAACAGCTACTTAGACCCTCTCCACTGTAATCTGGCCGTCACTCCAATTTAAACAGCTACTTAGACCCTCTCCGCTGTAATCTGGCCGTCACTCCAATTTAAACAGCTACTTAGACCCTCTCCGCTGTAATCTGGCCGTCACTCCAATTTAAACAAGCTACTTAGACCCTCTCCGCTGTAATCTGGCCATCACTCCAATTTAAACAGCTACTTAGATCCTCTCCGCTGTAATCTGGCCGTCACTCCAATTTAAACAGCTACTTAGACCCTCTCCGCTGTAATCTGGCCGTCACTCCAATTTATTTTTTTTTTAATTTTTATTTATTTCTGTATGTGTATGAATGTACTGTCTGCATGCAAGTTTGTGCACCCGTGCCGTGCAATGCCGCGGAGGTCAGAAGAGGGTGTCGGATTCCCCTGGAACTGGAGTTCTCCTGGAATTGGAGTTTCAGACGGTTCTCGGCCGCCATGTGGGTGCTGGGGATCGAACCCGGGTCCTCTGTAAGAGCGGTCGGCGCTCTTAACCGCTAGGTCATCTCTCCAGCCCCCGTCACTCCAATTTAAACAGCTACTTAGACCCTCTCCGCTGTAATCTGGCCGTCACTCCAATTTAAACAAGCTACTTAGACCCTCTCCGTGGCAGTCTCACTTTTTCTCCAAAAGCTGCTTTGGCGTTTGACTGTTTTCCATTCATTTTTATCTCAAGTTTTCATTCTCTCTTGCTCTTTAGACCATGTATCTTTTCCTTGGTGCAATGTCTCTAATATCTGTCGTTTGCATCTTTCCCCTGCCAATACCACTCCCCCACTTTTTTTCCTGGAAACACCCCGTTACTAACCAACTTATACCCAGCCACCTGGCATCTTCTAAATAATTTTAGCCAGGAAGCTGCAAAACGAGTCATAACAAAACTCATTTTGAGCTCATTTTAGTTGGTGAAACCAACACTGGTCAGCTGTGTTTAAAGCTAAGATGTGGAGGCTGGAGAGATGGCACAGCAGTTAAGAGCACTGCCTGCTCTTGTCAAGGAATTGGCTTTGCTTCCCACCACCCACATGGTGGCTAACAACCATCTGTAACTCCAGTTCCATGGAATCTGACTCCTTCTGACCTCCTTGGGCTTTGCACGACACAGGTGCATTTACACACATGCAAACAATATACTCATACACATAAAATCTGAAGAAACAGCCGAGACATATATTCAGCTTGTCAATGGATTCCGTTACATTAAAGTATTCATTCTCATATCAAAGATGAAACAATTCTAGTCTTTGAGGTAAAATACTTTATAGTCATTATTTCTCTCTCTCATTCTTTACATTTAGTATGTTAGGAATCTTGCTGCCTTTAGTTATAAAATACGTTGCAGGTCCACCCATTTCTGCCCACTTCCTGCCCCTAGCCACTACCATCACACTCCTGGTGCCACCATGGCAAAGATCTTGATTGGTTTTATTCAGCAGTATATCAGAAATTTAGACAGGACCCCATCATAATAGCACACATTTAATATTTGTGGGATAAATAAATGAAACTATACTTTTTTAATGAAACTATACTTTTATAAAATCAGTTTTTAAATATTGTGTTTCTTCCAAAATTGTCATAAATTTCAAAGAATATATTTGGGATGAAAATGTAATTCTTGGGAATCATTTTTCTAGTAAGTCTATACCCAAGGAAAACAACAGAAGGCCAAATCTCAGTATTGACTGCTCTACTTTCTACCCCAAAATGGCTTCAGAAATTCTAATACTAGATCTAGACAGGCTAGAAGAATAATAGGGACAGCTATTTTACGTTTTTCCTTCTTTAACATACATCTTGCTAAGCAAAAAGAAATTTTTCAAGATTTATTTTGTCCTGAATTATTTGTTAATTTCACATGACCTGAATTTTTTTGATTACTTTCAGGATTTCTTTTTGTGCCAGTTGAATTTGCCATTTTATACTATTCTCCTCAACAAGACTTCCAAATGTTTCTAGCATGTGCTGAGCTCTGTCTATACCCTGCCCTTTCTTTCTCTTCATTAGGAATACTTGTTCTCTAAGAGAAAGACGTTAGCAAAAAAATAAATAAATAAAAATAAATTTTAAAAAAAGGAATACTTGTTCTTACTATGTTTCTAATGCTTATCCATTTCTATTACTTCTATATAGTAGGAACTGAAGGATGCCTTCAGCTTCCTACTCTTCCACTTCCAGCATTGGTTTGTACATCTGGACTGTTCTGAGGGCCTATTTCTTTTCCTTCCCTAAACCTATAATGTTGGGTCTAAAGTCATAACTTCTGCTCTACTTTGAAAAATAGGACTGGGGCTTTCAAGTCAAAGTTTCTATTTTCTGTTCTGATTCTCGGTATCTATTCTGGCCCCACACTGTGGATCCTGAATAGTACATGCAAATAGATATCTCTGTACCATTTTCTAGATTGTTAGGAAATAAGATTCATCAAAAGTCAGGAAAGAATTTGAAAGCAATAGAGAATTCTGTTTGTTTGCAGCAAGTTTCATCTGTATCTAAGCTTGATATGCAATCTACATACTGTAGTACATAGTATATAGTAATACGCAGTCTACATACTGTATAGTGATAACTATAATAGTCAAATAATATAGGAGACAGTATCTTTCTGAGATACTGGAGGGATAAACGAGGTGGATTTTGAGGTCATCACTTTGGTTGAAAGTGTCTATAGCAAAGAGAGTCATCTTGTTTAATCTGGTATTTCCCAAACTGTTTTGAGGAATCTCCTTTTTAATAAGGAAACTTTTCAGCATACTTTGGAAATATTGGTAGAAAGAAAGCAGACACCAGTTCTAGTCCTGACTTAGACGTTAATCAACATTTTTATTATTCATTCAGCAAATATGTATTGAGTGACTGCTTTGTGCTATGCACCAGTCAGGATACTGGCAATATATTCATGGAATACACAAAGGCCTCAGTCTTTCCACAGTTTATGTTCTTGTAAGGAAAGAAATATCATAAGTATAATATGTTAGTAGTACAAGGTAATATGTGTTTTAGACAACTGTGGAACAAGGAAAGTGGGCTGAGAGTATAGGGGTTACAACTTTAAATATGACTATAACCTTGATCAACTGGCCTGAGGCTCTTTGCTTCTAATTTATAAAATAAAGTATAGGGGTTACAACTTTAAATATGACTATAACCTTGATCAACTGGCCTGAGGCTCTTTGCTTCTAATTTATAAAATAAAGTATAGGGGTTACAACTTTAAATATGACTATAACCTTGATCAACTCGCCTGAGGCTCTTTGCTTCTAATTTATAAAATAAAGTATAGGGGTTACAACTTTAAATATGACTATAACCTTGATCAACTGGCCTGAGGCTCTTTGCTTCTAATTTATAAAATAAAGTATAGGGGTTACAACTTTAAATATGACTATAACGTTGATCAACTCGCCTGAGGCTCTTTGCTTCTAATTTGTAAAATAAAGAAATCTTTAAGCTGGGCGTGGTGGCACATGCCTTTAATCCTAGCACTTGGGAGGCAGAGGCAGGCAGATCTCTGTGAGTTCAAGGCCAGCCTGGTCTACAGAGCTAGTTCCAGGCCAGCTGGGGCTACAGGGAGACCCTGTCTCGAAAAGACCAAAATAAATAAATAAATAAATAAATAAATAAATAAATAAATAAATCTTTTTAAATGATCTGGGTTCTTCCGGTCCTGTGGGTTCCACTTTAACCTCAAGAATTATCATATCAAACTGTGGTACTGCTGGTTTATAAGTATCTTATTGAGCATTTATAGTCAGTCACCTTAGCAGAAAAGCTTGGGTACTAATGCTTATATAATTATTCCCACAAAAGAGCTCTGTCATTTAAGTCATTTATAATATCTACAAAAAGACAAGGCATTTAAATGTATTTTTTTAAACTAATTACTTAATCTAGTATATATATATTTTTAAGACTTTGGATTTCTATTTATTTATTTATTTATTTATTCTTCTTATGTGTATGAGTGTACTGCATGCATGTCATGCAATGCTGTGGAGGTCAGAAGAGGGCATTGGATTCCCCTGGAACTGGATGGAGTTAAAGATGGTTCTTAGCCACCATGTGGGTGCTGGGAATGGAACCCGGGTCCTCTGCAAGAGCAGTCAGTGCTCTTAACCGCTGACCCATCTCTCTAGCCCCATACTTTTTCATCTAGAATATACTTCAGTCCAATATGGAATGGAAGTATTGGTTTAAAGGGTAGGAAACCATTCTCTGCCACAGGGTACCAGAGACTTTTAAGCAAATAATCTTGTGCATGTATGTGAAAGTTGCAGCAGTGTACACATGTACTTCTGCCCCAGATCCTTATGTAAATAGCAGGTCTCTGACTTGATGTTGAAATGATCTTTCAGACAGTATTCCATTGCCACATGCCTGAACCTGTATCTAAGAATAATTAGAAGCTTTGACTTATACATCTTGGTATACAGTGTTTATGTTAATTATAAACGTCTGAAGGTTTCCTGAAACTTTTTCTTTGTAGCTTTTTATTGAAGACAGACTGGAGTTTGAGAGGAAGGCTGTGGGTTGTGGTCCTAAGCCTTTGATTTTCAATCTGTCATTTTTGGAATGAAAATTAAAATACACTTTTCCAATTGCCTAGATGTGGTGATATATTTTTATACCCTTCTTCCTAACTAAGAAACTAGAATCACACAATCTTTAATATTTTCTAAATAATATTTTATTCTCAAGGTACAAATTAGATGCAAAGTTTATTTGTATCAGAATGTAAATATGGCCTCAAGAATGAAATGCCTTTAAAGTAACACTTAGGTTTACAGCTGGCAAGTCTGTGAGGCACTTTGGCCCCTGAACAGGAAAGCAGATTTCCTGGAAAGAGCAGGTTGTATATGACAGTTAGAGCAGGTTGGGGTACAAAGGACATCACAACTAAACCAGCAGGAGCTTAGAGAGGAGCAGAACCTCCATGATGATTGAAGGCCACAGCTGAGATGGGTCTGAAGCCTTTGCTAATTCAGAGCCATTTCAGAGAGCTAAATTTTCAGAAAAACATGCAACATTATGCATCACCTGGTTATGACATATAGGGGCCTTACCCCACAGGTTACTCTTAGTTTTTCCAAATGCTTATGAAGCATTTTCTTCAGAACCAGCCTTTGAATTTATGATATACAGAGAGGGAGAGGTGAACACGTACCGTTTTCCAGGGACTTAGGATCAGCCTTGAGGACTGGGCTAACTACCATGGGAAATCAGTTCTGAGGCCTGATTTAGAAGCAATCTTACAAGAGCATCCCTTGGTGAGAGAGGAACTTCTCAATTTTAATTATAAGTATTTTAAGCCTTTCTTTAAGAACCATGATCTATTTGAAACTTTTAGCCAAATGCCTTAAGTTTTATAACTTCCAATTAGAGGAAGAAAACAAATGTGTGCAAACCACAGTTAAAGAATGTTTAGCTCTTCTGTGGGTCATGTGTACTTGTCTTATCTGCTTTTCAATTTCTATTTTTATTTTATGTGTTTTCTTGTTTTGCCTGCATGTATGTAAGTGCACCCATGTCATACAAAGTAGAGGCCCAGAAAAGGGTGTTGGATCCTTTAGAACTGGAGTTACAAACAGTTGTTAGCCTCTATTGGGTGCTGAGAATAGAACCCAGGTCCTCTAGAAGAGCAGGCAGCAGTCTTAACTGCTGAGTCGTCTCTTCAGCCCCAGCTTTTCAATTTTTTGATTGGAAGTTATAAAACCGGAATAAGTGGTTCAAAGTAAAATGGCTTCTTTCATTTAAAATGGGTTATTTTGCCAAGCAAGGTGGTGAACACCTTTAATCCCAGCATTTGGGAGGCAGAGGTATGTAGGTGGGCCTCTGTGAGTTGATAGCTAGCCTAGTCTACATAGTGAGACCCTTTCAAAAGAAATTAATCAGTTTCTAATAGGTACTTTTATTTCTTTAAAAATGTTTTCCCCTCTTCTTCATTGACTTACAGAAAGAAACGAGCAAAGTCCAAATTCTGGTTTCTGTTTTAATGCACTGACCTACCTGTTCATAACCCAAAATTTCTCAATGTTGATCCTTTTGCCCTTTCACACTGGGTAATTCTTTACTATGTGGGGGTTGTCCTGTGCACTGTTGAGTATTGAGCAATAGCTCCTCTCACTGGATGCCAGTAATATCTTCCCAGATCACTTAGAGGGACACCAAAATTGCCCCTTATTGTTCCACTTGAATCAGTGTGTGTAATAAACTTCATACACTTTCAGTAGATACACTGGGCTTATTATGTAAACTTGCTCTTCATTATGATTCTCCCTATTCTGGTCATGATCATATTTTTCAAATCACTACAGCTTCTCCCTGCCCCTTATTGAAGAGACTTGTAAAGAAAGAATGAAAATACGAGAGTCTCCTGGCTACACCAGGCCAGACCCTAGCATGCTGTGGAGTGTGCAGTGATTGCTTCATAAAAGATATTTTTGTGATCGTATTCTCCAAACTTAGATAATAACCTAATTACACATATGTATGCTAAAAATTGAAATGAGAAAATGGTTAAGAAGTTAATTTTTTTCATCTTGAAGATTATAAACATTACTGAAGAAGTTTGGAAAATTTTGAAAATATTCACTTAGTGTAAAAACTTAAGGGGGCGACCAAAAAAAAAAAGGGCCGGGTGTGGTGGCGCACGCCTTTAATCCTAGCACTTGGGAGGCAGAGGTAGGAGGATCTCTTGAGTTCAAGGCCAGCCTGGTCTACAAAGTGAGTTCCAGGACAGCTGGAGCTACAGGGAGACCCTGTCTCAAAAAGACCAAAAAACAAAACAAAACAAAACAAAAAAAAAAACTTAAGGGGGCTTGGAGAAATGGCCTTGCCAGACAAACATGAGGACATGTGGACCCAGAACCTACCATAAAAAGCTGTGTAGACATCACAGCCTTGTAGATAATCCCAGCATGTGGGAGGTAGGGACAGGAAATCCCTACAGTAAACTGACTAGCCAAAGGAGCTGAAACAGCAAGTTCCAAGCCTAGCGAGAGATTCTGCTTCAATATGGAAGGTAGAGAGCAATCAAGGAAGAAACCAGTGTCAACCTCAGGCCTGCACATGTCGACACATGTGTATGCATCCACTCATAGGTGAAGACACCCACACACCATACAGATACTATGCAAAAATTTTATAAATTTGTGGGGAGGGGGTTGAGACAAGGTCTTCCAGTAGCTCAAGCTAGAACTTGTTATATAGACCAGGCTGGTTTTGATCTCACAGAGATCTGCCTGCCTCTGCTTCCAAGCGTCGGGATTAAAGGCATATACCATCACATCCAGCTAATTAATTTTTAAAAGATTTAAGAACTTTTCCGTAAAGTTCTTTATGAGAAATCTGAGCTAAAGACATATAAGCCAAAACTTTTTAATGAAAGAATAATCCACATTTGTAGAATTTCAATAGATTCCACTCACTTTAAAAATAAAGTAGCCAGGCGTGGTGGCACATGCCTTTAATCCTAGCACTTGGGAGGCAGAAGCAGGCAGATCTTTGTGAGTTCAAGGCCAGCCTGGTCTACAGAGCGAGTTCCAGGACAGCTGGGGCTACAGGGAGACCCTGTCTCGAAAATACCAAATAAATAAATAAATAAATAGATAGATAGATAGATAGATAGATAGATAGATAGATAGATAGATAAATAGTATTATATGATTCTACTTTTTAAAATGTAAATTAAAATCTTGCTGGGTGTGGTGGCTCACGCCTTTAATCCCAGCACTTGGGAGCCAGAGGCAGGCAGATCTCTGAGTTCAAAGCCAGCCTGGTTTACAGAGTGAATTCCAGGACACCTGAGGCTACAGAGAGACCCTGTCTCAAAAAGACCAAAAAAATGTAAATTAAAATCTAATAATAGGACAGTCTTCCATATTCTGATGGGTAAAGTGATATTCTAGTCCCAAACCTGAGCTACACAGAAAAAAACCTCAGACCAAAGCCTGACTTGGCAATGAGGCCTCAAACCACTCTGGAAAACCTCCCCAGGAGCCAAGCGAGGGTCTGCAAGTTGAGGTAGAAGGTAAGGAGGGAGAATAGATGGAATTTTGGAGACATGGCTGAGGTGAGAATTTCATTTAGGTGACCAGCCCTTTTTAAGATGCCCACTTCTTCTCCAAGGCCTTAGGGCATTCTAGGCTATTGGTGCCTCTTTGCCAGCAGGACCCTGTCCCTCTCAGGAAATCACAAGCAGGTATCAGTATGCTGGTACTCCAGCATGCAGGTCTTCTATTGTGTTCCCTAGTGTTCTTTTGACTCTTTCTTTCCTCACAAATGCAAGATGTTGTATGTGTACCAACTAGGGATGGAGTTTGTATACCCAGGAAGAAAACCTGGTAAGTGCCTACAGACAGAATAAATTAAGACACTCACAAAACTACTACATTTGAGTACTTGTAGAAATTTGGAGAGTTAGTAGGAACCCCCCAAGAGATATTATTTGTAGAGAAGATGATAAATGTGGAGACTTGTTTCTTTAGGAATTGGGACTAATTCAAAATAAGGAGTCAGAGTGTTTAAATCCATGGAAGCTGAATGAATTTTCTAATGTGTAGTAGTATCTTTGGTGATTCTTGGTCTTTCCAGCTGTGTGGAAGTCCTTTGAAAAGATGTTTCCCTTGACTTAATTCTTCATGTTCTTATTCCTTAAACAAACACCACATGCCTACCATATGCCAGACACTAGAAATTAATCCCTTTTTAGCTTGTCATCCTTTGTCCTGAAGCATTGGAGATGGTGGCTTCAAATCTTCTGTAAGTTTGTTTCCTATATGGTTACTGTGAACAAATCCTTTTTTTAACCATCACTTAAGACCAAGGCTCAGCCCTTGTAAACCCAAAAGAAGAAAAGTTAATGTGCTGAGAAAGGAGGAGCAGTGGAACAAAAATAATGTATACACATATATCCATTCACCAGGACATTGTAGATGTGTTAACACACATGGTAGGTAGCTAGCTCTGGTTCTTAAACTTTCGATAAGGGAAAGGACAGATTTTGAGCATTAATTTTATAAAACACTTTCTTCCTCCCTACTTGTGTCAGTTCCTAAGAGCCTATGTATTTGAAGACTAGAGGGTGGTAATTAATATTTTATATACTTGCCAACAAATCCTTTTTTTAATTTTTTAATTTATTTATTTATTTATTATTTTTTATGTGTATGAGTGTACTGTCTGCATGTAGGTATGTGCACCTCTCAGAAGAGGGTGTCAGATTCCCCTGGAACTGGAGTCAAAGACAATTCTTAGACTGTTCTTAGCCGCCATGTGGGTGCCAGGAATCGAACCTGGGTCTTCTGCAAGAGCAGTTGGTGCTCTTAACCACTGAGGCATCTCTCCAGCCCCAACAAATCCTTTTTTTTTTTCCTATATGGTTACTGTGAACAAATCCTTTTTTTAACCATCACTTAAGACCAAGGCTCAGCCCTTGTAAACCCAAAAGAAGAAAAGTTAATGTGCTGAGAAAGGAGGAGCAGTGGAACAATAATGAGGAAATTCCAGTTTGCTCATGCAGGCTTACCAAGGTCAACCACATGCCAGGATGTATATCTGAGTCAGAGCCTTGGGCATCTAGAGAAGTTCTGTCCCTTTGCTGGTGGGCATTCTTAACTAACAGGAAAACCAGATGGTGAGCAAAACCTCAGAAAGCACATTTAGCCAGATGTGGTTCATATTTTTAGGAGAGAGAGGTGGGAGGATCAGGAGTTCAAGGCCCGCCTCAGCTATAGGAGTTGGAAGCCAGCCTGGGCTACATGAGACTCTGCCTCAATCAATCAATCAATCAATCAGTATCAATCAATCAATCAATCAATGCATTTAATAAAAGAAAATGAAAGAAAAGCACATCTGGCTGTTCCACAATGCTGCACAAGGCTCAGCTTGGGAGTGGCCTTCAGGATCTCCTTCTGGGCTGTATACTCTGTTGTATAAGCATGAAAATTAATGAGGGAATCATGAGACAGCAAGACATGCTCCAGCTGCATTTGCCTTTGTGTTTACTTATTATTCTTCAAAAATACTACTCAAAGAAGCAAAGATTCAAATGAAATGTATGAAAACAGCAGAAGATTAGAATGTGAAATGTTAGCTCAGTGACCATTATATTATCTAAAAACTGTTCAGCAAGGCTTGTATCTGAACAAAGTTATTAGTGACATTAAGGTAGAAATGGAAATAAAAATGTGCTGAGTTATAGCCATACTTGTCCGATTGCTTGAAGTATTTGGTCATTTAAATGCTATGAAGATGGATATGTATCAAGAGGGTTACAAAATGATTCACTTGAAAAACCAGTAAGGCAGAATGTCATATGATCATCTTTGGCAAATCAGTAATTTGAAGTGTCTCTCTCCTTTCTGCCTTGTAGCTTGTCAAAATTCCCAAAAACGATCCCCTCAATGAAGTACATAACTTTAACTTCTATTTGTCGAATGTGGGCAAAGATAACCCTCAGGGCAGCTTTGACTGCATCCAGCAAACACTCTCCAGGTAAGTGCTTCCTGGGGTATGCTGTAGAGAAATTTTCACCTAAAAGGATCTTTTTAAAATTAACAAAATATAAATAATTCCCTAAATATTTACCAAATTATTATAGAGCTCATTTATTTAAACATATTAGCACTATTATATACAAAATTATGTTTGTCACTAGGAAATAATCACAAAAGTTACAAGATTCAAAAACGATATCAAGGGCTGGGGAGAGGACCTGGGTTCCCAGCACTCACATGATGGCTAAAAACTGTCTTTAAGCCAGCTGTGGTGGCGCACGCCTTTAATCCTAGCCCTCAGGAGGCAAAAGCAGGCAGATCTCTGTGAGTTCAAGTCCAGCCTGGTCTACAGAGTGAGTTCCAGGCCAGCTGGGGCTATAGGGAGACCCTGTCTCAAAAAAAAAAAAAAAAAAATAGCTTTTAAATTAAAGTCAATTTTGAGTATTTTTAAAGAACAATTATTCATTGTGTTTAAGTAAGTGTCCTTTATTATACTCTAGTCTTTTGTTCAAAGATCTAGGAGGAAAAATATACATCTTAATTGCCTTCTTCTACTTCCTTGTTCAAATCTTAGCTTAAGGGATTTTTGTTTTGTTTTGTTTTCCCAGCCAGCTAGACACTAGTTATTAACTCCAGTAAAAGTATAAGAAAAAAAATTAAAATTCAAAAAGGTAAAGTAAAAGAAGGAGAAAGACATCTATTCAGGGTCTGATGGGTCCCTCACTCGCTTTGATCCTTTAGAAACAATAAGCCATTTGTTTTCCTTTACTTTGCATGTTTCTGGTTGAAGAATGGTCCTTAAGTAAAGGGAGTTTTTTCTGCCTCTGGATAGAGATGAGAAAAGTTACAAACTGTCATTTCCTTGGTGTGTAAGATTTTGACCCAGACCTGGCCATCTTCGTGGCTCATCTGTGTCATATTTGGATCTTTGTAAACATTTGCTGTCAGAAGGAGCTGAGATTCAAGCAGGAATAGGAGACAGAGACATAAAATTAGACACATTACTTAGAGTTGCAAATCTCTCTTCCCACTTCACTTAAATGACCATGTTTCCTGTGTACATATATTGATTTTGCTTTCTGAAAATATCTTCCCCTGTTTTAGTTTGCCATCAATTGCTATGACAAAACACTCTGACCAATACCAACTGAAAGAGGAAAGGGTTTATTTAGCTCACATCTTGCAAGCCACACAGTTCATCACTTAGGGAGCCCAAGGTAGGAACTCAGTGCAGGCACCTGGATACAGGAGCTGAAGCACAGGCCATGGAGGACCAGTGCTTCCTCCCTCGCTTGCTCCCCTGGCCCATGCTCAGCTTGCTTTGTTATACGGTATAGAACTTGCCTGGGGTGGCACCACCCACAGTGGGCTGGGTCCTCCCACATCAGTCAACAATCAAGAAGATACCCCACAAACATGGTCACTGGGCAGTCCAGTGGAGGCTCCCTCAACCCAGTTGTGTCAAGTTGACACTAAAGCTATCTAGCACAGCCCCCAAAACTTGGGTATGAATTGCATATGTTATAGATCATATCTACTGGCTCCATATGGTTATCTATATTTCAGTTGTTAAAAAATACACAAAACTGCCGAATATGGTGGTGCATGTCTTTAATCCCAGAGACAGCCGGATCTCCGTGAGTTCAAGGCCAGCCTCGTCTACATAGAGCGTTCCAGGACAGCTGGAGTTATAGGAAGACCCTGTCTGATACTTTTTTTTTAATGTTTCTGCAGTAATCACTTCCCCCAATTTTTTTTAATATTTCATTATAGAGACTTAAGGAAATGGTAATTAGAAATTCTACAAATTTGGGGGGATTTTTGGACTAATACTGGCGAAGCAAACCTTCGTGCTCATCTCTGTTTTAGCCCTATAACTAGAGCCTTATTAGAAATGAAAAGAATTGTGGCAGGCAGATTTTACTTTGTCAGTTCTAAGCATGCACATTGTTTTCCTCTAAGAGTAATGTTTTAAACATTTCTCATGTCTGCAGTAGGAAATTTTAAAATAGTTGGCTATTAAATGAAAGTAGAACTTCAGTGCTGGCTGAGACCCTGCTCTGGTCTCCACTCCAAACACTACTTTTAAAACTTCATGGATTTGGCCTCTGAGAGCTCATTTTACCCATTCTATTCAAGATGTGAAAACAAATGAAGAACTTAAACATTTTAAATAATCTTTATATTTAAAATTAATATCAATTATTTTGACATTACAAACTTATTTAGGCTACTGCTTTTAGGATAATACAATTTTTGTTTGCCTTTATTCTGAGAAATGAAGGTCATCTCTTAACACTATCTTACTTGACAGCTCTGGAGCCTCCCAGCTCAATTGCCTGGGATTTATACAAGATAAAATTACAGTGTGTGCAACAAACGACTCATATCAGATGACACGAGAAAGAATGACCCAGGCAGAGGAGGAATCCCGCAATCGAAGCACAAAAGTTATCAAGCCCGGTGGACCATATGTAGGTTTGTATAGACATATTTCTCCTTCCCACTGATTGGTTGGACTAATTCAAGATGGCTGTGCATTAATACTGGTAATACTGATACTAAAAACACAAAAATTAATTTTCAGAACATTTTATGTAACATGATGGGAAAAAAAGTCATTTTGCCAGGCATGGTGGTGCACATCTTTAGTCCAGCACTTAAGAGTCAGTTCAAGGCCAGCCTGGTGTACATAGTGAGTTCCATGCTAGCCAGGGCTACCCAGTGAGACCCCCATCTCAAAAAAAAAAAAAAAAGGGGGGGGGAGGGAGAGGAGGGAGGGAAGGAACAAACGAACGAAGGAACGAAGGAAGGAACGAAGGAAAAGTCATTCGTTTCCTTCAGAATACTAGTGATTGAGAACTGGATTACTTTGCAGTGCTAAGATCTGGGATCTGGTCATGATTCTGCATGAGATTGTAACAGTGATCCATTATGTTCTCTCCCTTATTGGATGATTTAAGTTCAATGATGGACAGTGTGGTTCTTGTCTTGCACTTTTATAGAGTATTTTTTACATTAAAAATCTATTAGACATTCTTGTAAATTAATAATTTTCTTGTTACAGATTTTGCTTATGTTTTTAGAGAATTCTTATACAATAATGAAATTTTATTATAAAAATATAAAATGTGGGCCGGGCGTGATGGCGCATGCCTTTAATCCTAGCACTTGGGAGGCAGAGGCAGGCGGATCTTTGTGAGTTCAAGGCCAGCCTGGTCTACAGAGCGAGTTCCAGGACAGCTGGGGCTACAAGGAGACCCTGTCTTGAAAAGACCAAAAAAAATATATATATATAAAATGTGCTTATGGCACATAGCATTCAGCAAGAGAGTAGGATGTTGACTCTTTGGTGGTCACAATTATCCTCATCCTCATCTAGCCACTAATTAAGACCTTCCCTATCCCATCATCTTTATCATCTGCTCACCCTAATGTGCATCAGATGGAAGGAAAGTAAGACCAGACCAGTGAGATGAGTGTCTTCTTCATAAGCAGTGTCCTGAACTTCTTTAACAAGTCAATCCTAGTAATTATCAAGAAAAGAAGATAAAGAGTTCAGATGAACTGTTCAAGTCCCTGATCAGTTTCATAACTCAAGCTACCATAGTAAATGATGAATGGCTATTAATTTGCAAATGTTAGTATTTCCAAAACCATTCTTTTATAGAACCAAATCCCTTAATCAACATCTTAACCAGATTTGATAAAATTCTACTTCCCTTTGCTGATCCAGCTACATTACATTCAGCTTTGAGAGCTTCCACTAGTGTCTTTAATTAAGTGTTTCTTTGGAACAAAATCAATGCTCCTGGGACTTAGTGCTTAGCTTAGATACATTTAGTTTGGTTTAACAACACTTCATGGCTTCCCCAGGTATCCATACCCACTGGGACTCAGGTCCCTCCTAGTAAGTTACCAACAATGAGATTTTTCACCTTCCCTTTCCTGCTTAGTGAGGGAACAATTCCCAGCCTCTTTTCTCTTTATAAGTAACTTAATTAGCTCTCTGTGCTAATAGGTTAAATCACAAATACTTTTTAATTCCATAAGATCTTCTATACTTAAAGTACACAGTATGAATTATCTGTCACTGTTTGAAAGGATTGTTTTAATCTGTCTAATACCATCATTTTATAAATAATGAAACAAGTAGGTATGTATGACAAAGGAACAGAAGACTCACATCATCAAAATTATTTTTTTCTTCCTAATATAACTAGCTAAAACTTATTTTGATTTATTCTAAAACTTCAAAATCAGCCGTGACTGCTATGTTTTTCCACTGAGTGGTTCTTAAGTATCCTGTGTTGATAACATGTTTTGTTTGATAGGGTCAGGGTCAAGTATAGCCATTTGTAGTTTATACAACTGTCTTATAGAGTGAGTTTGTTTGTTTGTTTGTTTGTTTGTTTGTTTTGGAGACAGAGGCTCACTCTGTAGTCCAGGCTAGCCCTAGCCTTATTTTGTAGCCCTGGCTGGCTTCAAATTTGCAAACTTCTTGCCTCAGCCTCATGAGTCTAAAATTACAGGCATGAATCACCACACCCAGTTTATATAACATAGTCCCACAGACTATGTACTTCTTTATGGTACCAGGAATTTTAGTACTTGCATGGTTTCTTACAGGGATTATAATTTATATACATTTTCTGAGTAACCACAGAAGATCTGAAGTTATAGTTTAAATTTGAACAAAATTCCATTTCCCTGGCCTCAGAAGACTGTCTACCCTCAGAGCTGTGTAATGATCTTTGCTATCCTAAATGTCCTCTTTAGCCTCTTCCTCCAGGATTGTCCTTAGTTCCCTGGCCACTCATGTCATAGTACAGTGCTTTCATCTGATCCTAAATCTTATCATTAACCTCCTCAGCCATTTTCTCTAGGTCACATAACCCTAACTCCTTTTAACTTTTCTTAATATGACCTGGATACCAATTCTTTAATTATTCATATTGTTCATCTCTGCACTGCTTCTAGTTCTTCACCTCTGAGTTTAAAAATTGAACAATATTGTTATTAAAAACCATCAGGACAGCTGGGGCTACAGGGAGACCCTGTCTCCAAAAGACAAAAAAAAAAAAACCTTATCAGTGCTAAAGGCTCTGGGATCCCAACTGGGTTTTCTGTTGAGTGTTACTATACTTTGATATGTCACATTTGGTCCTTTTAACTTTGTCCATTGTTTGTCTTATACTACATGGTTCTTTCCTAGTAGGCAGCTCAATTTGTATCTTTCTGCTTTTTTTTTTTTTTTTCCAATACCTCAAAACTACCTGGCTCATTCAGATCTTTAAAGTGTCAGTGAATCAGCCAAGTGTGGTGACACACACCTTTAATCCCAGCACTCACAAGGCAAAGGCAGGTGGATCTCAGTAAGACCAAGTCTAGCCTGGTCTACATAGCAAGTTCCAGGCTAGCAAGAGCTATATAGTGAGATCCTGTCTCAAAAAAACGAAAGGAGGGGCTGGAGAGATGGCCTAGCGGGTAAGAGCACCGACTGCTCTTGCAGAGGACCTGGGTTCAATCCCCAGCACCCACATGGCAGATGAGAACCGTCTGAAACTCCAATTCCAGGAGAACTCCAGTTCCAGGGGAATCCGACACCCTCTTCTGACCTCTGCGGCATTGCACGACATGGGTGCACAAACCTACATGCAGACAGTACATTCATACACATAAGTAAATAAATAAAAATTTTTAAAAAATTAAAAAAGAAACAAAAGGAGAAAAATGTCAGTGACTCACCCTTTAATACTAATATTATACAATATATATTGAGAGTTCATTATACACGAGGCATCAGTTAATACTTTGTATGTTGCTTCTCAACTGAATCTTATGATTACTCTTTGAAGTCGATTATGAAATATCTCTCCATTTTAAATATCAAGTTGTTGGATTCAGTGACTAGAAAGTGATATGGGCATGTTCTCATGAACAAGTTGTATTCTCTGTCTTGAACAACAGGAATTACCCATTTAGTTCATAATTAACTGCACCATATGTAAAATAATACCAAAAGCTTACCCATGCCAGCCTAGGTACCTGCAGTACAAGGTTTCTTTCAACATTGTCAGCCTGGGTGGAGACAAGTGAGAATAAAGTTGGTCCACTGTGGTGTGGTATGGCACTATGCCAGGCCAGCTCTCTGCCAGCTGAACTAGGCCACAAGCCAAGCTTAAGGGGTGAAGTCTGTACTGCCAAGAGTCTAGGGGTCACCTGGCTTAATTTCCTGGAATATGAGTTTCTGCAACCCTCTTGTGGGAAGAAGAAAAAGCAAATCCTGTTTGTCTAGAGAGAGAAGCCAGAGAGGCTTTTACTCAGAAAACATTACCATTATTTCTTTAGTAGCATTCCCACTTCAGGTCTTGTGGTAAACATGACCATATTGTTAGAACTCCTCCCATTTTGCATAAGAAAAAAATATCACTGTTCATCACCACTTTGTTTCCTAGTATGGTACATCTCCCTATTTATTGACTCCTACCTCAATTCTGGAATTTGTTGAATTGCAAAATTTTATATGTACTGATATTTACTCATCCATATAAAATAACCCAACCAACCTAATATGAATCTCTTTCCCATTTCCATCCCACTTTCCTTATTTTGGATGTGTTAGCATGTATCTGAGTGATAGAACCGATCATTAACCATCTTAATTTGTCACATAGTAAAGTAGGAGTATCTAATCTAGTTCTTTTGTAGTTCTGACATTTTTGTTCCTCCTGACCATGTATATATTTTCGTAGAAAACATTTGAAAAGGTGACCACAGATGCCAAATGTAGAGATGGAGTCCATTGCATAGATTACATATTTAACAATGAGCAACTCCAAGCCATCCTTGCAGCCCTGATGATTTTTTTAAAAGCCTTGGGTTTCCATTGCCACAGCTCTGATCAGTTTCTATCAAACAGATAAGCAACTGTAGACATCATGGTCTCCAATCTCTTTCTTATGGTCTGCTTTAACATCTTCCTTTCACATTCTTGACTCAGAGCCACTAGACTAAGGGATAAATACTTTTACCACCTCATCGTAAATAGAGGAACTGCAAGTGGACTCCTTGTTATGAAACAACGGTTCAGATACAGTCTCAGATTAGCCAGCCTTGTTGGTACCACTGCTGCTGTATATAAAAGAGCCAAGGGAATTGATTAGCAGTTGGGTCTGGGAAGAAAATTGGGTTTTCCCATAGGCTTTATTAAAAAGGGCTTTTCTGAGGCAAATATTAAAAATAAAAATAAAGCTGTTCTGCCTACTTTGAACCTGACATCATCCTGCTTTTCTTTTTCTTTAGCATCTCAATTCTATTAGTATTTATATCAACAGTGTTTCTTCATCTCTAGACCAGTGTTTCTGTAATCTTGGGGTCTCTTTCCTGGTTGAATAGACACAAAAGATTTGAGAAGACAGCAAGTGACATTTGAGTAGAATTCAGTGGCCTGATGTTATTGGATTGTTCTTTCAAACATTTGTTTTTCTTCTTCCTTTTTCTTTGTATTCTTTTTCTTTTTTTAATTTTATTTATTTTTTTATGTGTATGAATGTACTGTCTGCATGTAGGTCTGTGCACCCGTGTCGTGCAATGCCGCGGAGGTCAGAAGAGGGTGTTGGATTCCCCTGGAGCTGGAGTTACAGACGGTTCTTAGCCGCCATGTGGGTGCTGGGGATTGAACCCGGGTCCTCTGCAAGAGCAGTCATTGCTCTTAACCACTAGGCCATCTCTCCAGCCCCTCTTTTTCTTTTTTAATATGGAACACTTCACGAATTTGCGTGTCATCCTTGAGCAAGGGCCATGCTAATCTTCTCTGTATCGTTCCAATTTTAGTATATGTGCTGCTGAAGCGAGCACTCTTTCAAACATTTGAAAGAGATGGTTATGCCATGACGGGCCTCCTGAGTCTGGAAAGAAAATGCAGTTGGTGTATGAGGAGTGGGGGATCAGAAGAGGTGGAGGCCTAGCAGTGGGCCTGGGTCAAGACTCAGTTCTTATCAGGCATCATCCTTACATCTTCTTATGGGCAGAGTTAGTATCCTTCATTTGTCTATCTTATGCTTGCTTCTGGGAGAATGAGGTAAACCAGTAGCCTCTGGGAGCCCTCTGAGACCAAAGATCTAAGGTGGTTCAGCAATAGAGATGGGGAGAGTGGTCTGGAACACAGTAGCAGAGCTTTTCACCAGCCTGGAAGAGTTGGAGCAGGTTCTTTTTCTGCAGGAATGGAAAGTGGGAGGAAAGTGTGGAATTTATAACATTTCCTAAGTTTTTGTGGCACTGAGCTTATTTTTCCCCATAAATTTTTATTAAATGCTCAAGGAATTATAACTGAAAAGTGATAGACTAGAAGGTGTGCATTTCAGTTTTCACTTTGAGATGTTTCACTGGATCCTCAGACAGACAATGTGGGAAAGTACAGGTTGTGTTGATTCCTGCCCTCTGCTTGCTAGCTGCTGGCCTTGAGGCAATCATTAGTACTGACTCATTCTGCTGGTGGAAAGCAGCCATGTCCTGCCCTCACAGAGCTTACAGCCCAACAAGAAACAACAGGAAAGCATTAGGCATTTGTTCATAAAACCTTTCCCATGAAGAGGTACAAGTGAGTAGTTTTTCGAGTAATCACAGACCCTCCCACACGCTGAGTGAGCACTTTATTTTGAACATCTCCCACTGAAAGTCTGTAGAATAGAAATAAGGTTCACCATCTCAGATTGCCGGAGACTTGATATTGTTCTCGAATCTGACATGGATCCAGCTGTTTCTAAATTATAAAATATGCAGAAGCAAAATCTGAGCCTATCTCTAAAACTCTACACAACTTAATTTATAGCTTTTCTTAACACTAGGCACTATTCCCTTCCTGTTGAGATCCTTTGCTGTGTAGTAGTTTCATTTGATACTTGTCATTCCTTATGTCACAATTGTAAGGAAGCCAACCAGCTGATAAAAGTTTCCTGTGAATATTCATCCTTTTCCCCCTACTTAAGGTAGGAGGATATCCACATAGATATATCCTCTGACCAACCAGGCCTAACATGCTCAGCCTAGGCAGAAATGCAGTTCAGCACAGTTCCTGCCCTGTAAGCTGATTCACCCCAGACCACAGCTCTTGGAGATTGCTTTTACTTATCCATTGTTTCTGCTTTCTAGTCTTCTCCTAATGCGATGACCACACATAGTACATCATTACCCCTTCCTTCTCCCTTCTCTTTAACCATAGTAAGCTAAAAATTTCTACTTCAGAAGTCTTATGCTATTTTCTGTTCTTTTACTAAAGAATAGTTACTTGGGGCTCAGTGAAAAGACATCATCTCTGGATAGATTTGCATATATAGAGTGCCCAGGTCACTTTTGTCCCATGCAACTTCTAGAAGTGCCACTTGAACAAATGTCAGTGCAGGGGTGGTACAAAGTTCTCCTTATAATATTTTCCATGTCTCTGACCTATCTGCATAGTTTTTATTTCAGAAACATATCTGCTTACTGGCCTTGCAAGAGCATATGAATGGTTGGTTGGTTGGTTGGTTGGTTGGTTGGTTGGTTGGTTGGTTGGATGGTTGGTTGATTGGTTTTGTTAGCTGGCTTAATTTTTTACTCCTAAAATTTGTCATTGCCTAGCAAGAAGGAATAACACTAGTGGTTGCCTAGTAAATGCTGGCTCCACGCCTTGTACCTGCTGTGCAGCATTGTTCCAGTGCTGCCCTAGATTAGTCAGGAAGGTTCTCCTATTGAGGTCTGACAAGTGTTCCTCCATGTTCGCCCTATTCACTTTTCAGAAATGGTATTTAAATTGCAGATTTAAGTACTATAAGTAAAACAAAAGACCATGGAAGTTATTTATATGTGTCACTAAATACTTGACAGTCTAAAAGGTTTTAGTCTGTTATAAGTTTGCAACACTGATTATCGTTCATGTATAGATAGATGGCAAAAATACATCTATAATACATAATTATTTCAAGAAACTATTCCATCAAAAAATTCTTGCTCCCTATTTTTGGCATTTTAGTTAGAATAGTTCCTGTTTGCATGTTTCTTTAAAGTAAAAACTGAAATCAAAATAACCTTTATTTCTTATAGAAATAAAAAGTTATGTAAATTGGGCTGTGGAAACTGAAATGCCCATTCTAATGTTGCCCACAAACTTGTAACTATGTTTTTTCACTGGACTTTAGGGAAAAGAGTGCAAATTCGGAAAGCACCTCAAGCCATCTCAGATACAGTGCCTGAGAGGAAAAGGTCAACCCCCATGAACCCTGCAAATACAATTCGAAAAACACATGGCAGCAGCAGTGTTTCTCAGCGGCCATATAAGGACAGGGTCATTCACTTACTGGCTCTAAAGGCCTACAAGAAACCTGAGCTGCTTGCTCGACTGCAGAAAGATGGTGTCAATCAAAAAGACAAGAACTCCTTGGGAGCAATTCTGCAACAGGTGAGGACACCTAGAAAGAGGTATTTCTGTGTTCTTTCTGATGGAGTTCACTGAAGAATACTTGATGAGCTGTGGATGTGGCTCATGGTAGAGTGCTCACCTATCATGCACGGAGTCCTGAGTTTGATACCTATACCTCATAAACAGTACATGGTGGCTGGCACACATGTATAATTCCAGCACTCAGAATGTGGCAGCAGGGGATCATCAAAAGTTCAAGGTCATCCTTAGCTACATAGTGAGTTCTAGGCCAGCCTGGCCTATAGGAGATCCTGTCTCAAAAACAAAACAACAACAAAAACCCAGCTTCTTCTTCTTGCTACAGTTATCACTTTTTGAGATAGGGAGATTTCAGTCATTTTGGTCAACCATGTGTGAAATATCACTCTTTTAAAAATATTGTTATTATTTTTATTTTATGTGTTTTGAGTGTCGGCTGTAATACCGTGCCCTTGGAGGCCGGAAAAGGTATCAGATGTCCGTAAACCTAGAACTACAGTTATGGACAATTATTAGCTACCTTGTGGGTGCTAGGAATCAAACCCTGGTCCTTTGAAAGAACAGCAAGTATCTCTAACCACTGAGCCGCCTCTCCAGCTCTCTGAAACTTCACTTTTGAATATTAGGTTAAAACATCTTTTTTTTTTAAGACAGGATCTTGCGAAGTTGCCAGACTTTCTCAGGCTGGCATCAAATTTTTGGTGATCTTCTTGCCTCAGCCTCCTGAGTGCTAAGATTACTAGGAGACACCACCATGCCTAGCATTAAACACTTTTAAAATGTGGGATTATCATTTTTAGGTAAAACAAAATTTCATTAAGAAGCAGAAAAGAATATTTTGTTGTTTGATTTTTTTTTTAGTCTCAAGTCATCTAAACTATTGCCTTAATTTTCATTGGTTTATAGAAGTAAAGTTGTATAATGTAGTCTATTAGTCTTTGGTTGGTATAATATTCTTGCCTAGTAAATGGTTTAGAATATTTTATGGCTTCCACAGTCCTTGAAGCCCTTATTACTTTGTCCTTTTTAGCCTTTGGATGGGTCAAGATTAGTCACTTGTCTGCATTAAAGGATATGAGCGTGAAAGTATTAGCAAGTGCCAGTTACCTTATAATCACAAGCTTCAGTATGAAGTAGGCCATTTTTATATAAAGAAATGTCGGGGCTGGAGACATGGCCTAGTGGTTAAGAGCACTGACTGCTCTTGCAGAGGACCCGGGTTCGATCCCCAGCATCCACATGGTGGCTGAGAACCGTCCTTAACTCTAGTTCCAGGGGAACCTGACCTCTGCGGTGTTATACAACACAGGTGCACAAAGCAGAAGGAAAAAAAAATGTCAGATTTTAACTGCCTATATTTTTATACTTATTATAGGTCATAAATGTTGATTACCATTCATATCCACCACAAGTAGTAATCAATTTATTTTCTAAAGTAATGACATTTTTAAAGTTGTTCTTAAATTTCATCATTTTTTTAAAAAATACATTTTATCTGTTACTAAGAACCCATTTTCATTAATTATTATCTTACATTCAAGACATAATACTAAATGTTATGAAAAAGTAAAACCATCATCTGCTGTTCGGAATTAGCCAATCCCTAGACACATCAGTCAATTTGAAGAATCTTTATAAAATCTATTGAATACTTTTGGAAAATAATTAAAGCCTATATGTCACATAGTAGTTTTTAAAACGAGGAGAAAGTATAAAAGGAAAAAATTGAATACG
The DNA here is from genome assembly GCA_009823505.1 of Rhizomys pruinosus. Lineage (NCBI taxonomy): Eukaryota > Metazoa > Chordata > Mammalia > Rodentia > Spalacidae > Rhizomys > Rhizomys pruinosus. The sequence continues at coordinate 3,802,335 of VZQC01015218.1, read as the reverse complement.
AGGGTGAATGGATATGTGTTCATTCTTGTATTGAGAAGAGAGAGCCAGATGGCATATCTTAAACTATGGTAAGAGCATCTAGACTGTGAATTACCTTCTGGGTTTGAGGATGAATAAGAAAAATAATTAAGAGTAGCTTCGCCGGGCGTGGTGGCGCATGCCTTTAATCCTAGCACTTGGGAGGCAGAGGCAGGCGGATCTTTGTGAGTTCAAGGCCAGCCTGGTCTACAGAGCGAGTTCAGGATAGCTGGGAGGCTACAGGGAGACCCTGTCTCGAAAAGACCAAAAAAAAAAAAAAAAGGTAGCTTCATAGAAGCTCCTACTATACATAGGAGTTATGTGATGATGATGATGTATGTGTGGCTAGACACATCTACAAAGTACTTAACCTCTTAAGAAATTGAATATGAGAGTTATTGATTTGGTTGTTTCATAGAGTCAATGAGTTTAGTCTCATTCTGGCTATATTTGAATATCCCGGGGAGCTTTTTAAGATGTGTTTGTAAGCCGGGTGTGGTGGTGCACGCCTTAAATCCCAGCACTGGGGAGGCAGAGGCAGGCAGGTCTCGGTGAGTTCAAGACCAGCATGGTCTACATAGCAAGCTCCAGGCCAGCTGGGACTAAAGGGAAACTCTGTCTCAAAAAGACCAAAAAAAAAGGTGTTCATGCCAGATTCCACCCCATACTGGCCAAATACAACTGTTGGTCCTGAGCACTATTGTTGTATAAACCCACTGAGTAATTTAAATGTGAAACATGAGCTAAAACCACTAGCCTAGCGAAAGCTGATACAGAGGCTGACAACATACTGTGGCTAAGCATTTCAGGGATGATATAATTTATTCCTCACAAGGAAGAAAATAGAGAATTATTGAGAACTTTGACTTAAATCAGTTACCAGGGCTGGAAAGATGGCTCAGCAGTTAAAAGCACTGACTGCTCTTACAGAAGACCTGGGTTTGAATCCCAGCATCCACATGGAGACTAACAAACATCTGTGACTCCAGTTCCAGGGAATCCAACACCCCTTTTTATCCTCTGCAACCACTTCATTACACCGGTGTATTTACATACATGTAGGCATGACACTCATACACATAAAATAACAATGTTTACGGCCAGTGTTTACTTCCTTGTCTTGAAGATTCCTAACAGCTCAGCTCATGACTTTTGCTCCAATGAAACTGACTAAAAGTAACACGAAAAGTGGGGGCTCAATAGCAAAATATGCACATTATTTTTAAAATTGGTTATTCCAACCTCAAGTGGTTAGCAAACATGTTAGCCTAAATGATGGGTCCTGTTTTTCCTGTGCCAAGGGATCTATTTGCTGATTTGTTACTTATACAGTAGTTTTCAGCAAGAATCCTATGAATGCTATTAAATTTTAAAATACTTAATATCTACTAGGAAATTTGATTTAAAACTATTACTAAGTTAGTATACATTTATATAGCTTCCTTTTCCTTAGACTGACTTCCTGAAAAAAAAAGATACATTTTGGGCTGGAGAGATGGCCTAGCAGTTAAGAGCTCTGACCACTCTTACAGAGGACCTGGGTTCGATCCCCAGCACCCACATGGCGGCCGAGAACCGTCTGAAACTCCAATTCCAGGAGAACTCCAGTTCCAGGGGAATCTGACTTGCTCTTCTGACCTCTGCGGCATTGCACGATACGGGTGCACAAACCTGCATGCAGACAGTACATTCATACACATACAGAAATAAATAAAATTAATAAAAAAATTTAAAAAAAGAAATAAATAAAATTAATTAAAAAAATTTTTTTAAAGATACATTTCAAAAATTGCAACTGTAGCTAGATAGACGTGGATAATAGTCTTTTTAATGTTAACATTTGGAAATTCAGCTCAAGCTCAACATTATTCATTCACTCAGTTCATTAAGTATAGCTGGCTTTCTGTGTCTTTAGACTCTATGAATTCAAGTAATTGCAGATCAAAAAAAGTAATAATTGCATCTATATTAAATATACACAGACATTTATTCCCTAAACAATAAAGTGTAGCAACCATTTATGTAACATTTATTTTTATCGACTATCATAAGTAATAGATTTTTATAATATATGGAAGATAATACATGGACACTGAGAGATGACTGTACACAAACTATACCAGATAGCATTATATGCTAGATCCCAAGGTTACGCCACCGGATAATCCCCAGCTTCCTGAAATATATCCACAAGATAAACTCAGGTAGGATGAGAAGTTGAGAGGAGCTGAGAAAGAGAACTACTCATACAGGGAACTCCTTTCTTAGATGGCTCCCTCTTAGCTGAAATGAAAAGCAAAAGTTAAGAGGAGTTGGCATTTCTAGAAGCCTGGTAGAAGAGAAGGAACAAAATAGAGGAAGTAGATGCTAAACCCCAGAAAGCATTGCAGATTAGGAAGAATGGCTTGGATGGGATGGAACAAGAACAGAACTTAAATGAGTCTATTACAGAAATCTAGGTGTGGCCAGGCGTGGTGGTGCACGCCTTTAATCCTAGCACTTGGGAGGCAGAGGCAGGCAGATCTTTGTGAGTTCAAGGCCAGCCCGGTATACAGAGTGAGTTCCAGGACAGCTGGGACTACAGAGAGACCCTGTCTCGAAAAGACAAAAAAAAAAAAAAAATCTAGGTGTGACATGTTACTGTCTTGACATGGTAGGAGCAATGGAGTTGTTTTAACAAATGAGAGCTACATTTTGTGACAAGACTTGCTAATGGAGAGGGTAAAGGAAAGAATATAGTCTGTGATTATGGCTATGTTTGACCTAAGCAACTTAACGGATATTGAGCTACTGGTTGATATGAAGATAGAGAAGGGACAGGAATAAGGGCCAAAGGAAATGGTGGTAAGGAATTCTCTTACACAGATTCTCTTTAGAAAATGCCCATTAGAGGTAGATGGCTGCAAAGAGGGTACAGGGATAGGGAACTTCATATAAGGTATTCAGAGTACAGTTCAGGCTGGAGCTATGAATTTAGGAACTAGCAGAATGTACATTGGGCATTTTAAGTCTCAGAACTGAATTAAGTCATCTTAGAGGGATAGAAGAGGATGAAGAAACCAGACAGAAGGCAGTCACTGAGCACATCCCCTTATAGAAGAGTGAGCAAATGAGGCTTAAAGAAAGAAAGATTCTGAGGAAGGGAGAGGCAACCAGGAAGAAAATAGTCCATAGAAACGTAGAGAAGGGATTGTGTGGGGGGGGGGGTGCTCGTTTACATAGTGCCAGGGATAACAGAAACATCAAAGAGTAGTTCTGTGTATTACACTTCAAAAACCTTTGTTATAGCCTATATTCACTTATTTTCAAGTTTTAATTTTAAGATAAGTCAGCCAGGCGTGGTGGCACACGCCTTTAATCCTAGCACTTGGGAGGCAGGCGGATCTTTGTGAGTTCAAGGCCAGCCTGGTCTACAGAGGAAGTTCCAGGACAGCTGGGGCTTCAGGGAGACCCTGTCTCAAAAAGACCAAAAACATTAATCCTAGTACTTGGGAGGCAGAAGCAGGTGGATCTTTGTGAGCTCAAGGCCAGCCTGATCTACAGAGTGAGTTCCAGGCCAGCTGGGACTAAAGGGAGAACCTGTCTCAAAAATTTTTAAAAAAAGGACTTTTGGTGTGTAGGAGGGGGTTTGTTGAGAAGAAGGGTTCCAGCAAGAGAGGAGTGGGAAAAAGGGGAAGGAGGAGTTAAAATGACTAAGATGTATTAAGAAAATGTATGAAGCTGTCAGAAAAAAAAAATTACTTTTTGTTTGGCATGAACTAATAGATTTTGTAGTAAATATAGATTATCAGCCTGGGCATTCTAGGAATTACAGTTAAGGGACAGGAAAATATCATACTTGGGAATAAACCCTGTGGCCAATAACAGTTATCTAGGAGTCACTTCATATTGTGATTCGATTTATTGGCTTGAGGAAATTTCAGGAACTTTGAATATGTAGTAGTTCTTCAGGAACACTAGCAGATACAAGAAACAAACTTGGTTATCAGAAAAAAGAGAAACTTTTTCATAATTGAATTTCTGCTCCTGGCTGAAAGTTCATAGCTCTTCATTAAGATACTATTTGTTATTTGCTTAAATAAAAGTAACTATGAATTTTGATTGTGACTCAAAAGTATGAGAAATGGTCCAGGAAGAGCACTCAGTGTGCAAATGTGCATTTTTCACAAACTTGGTCATCTGAGTTTGATCCTCATAACCCACACAAAAGTGGAAGGAGAGAACCAACCCCATAGAACTTCCTCTGATTCCCTATGTCACACAGATACACACACACACACACACACACACACACACACACACACACTAACAAATCCTTTGACTAGAAAATATGAATTTTGAAAAACTATCTTCCATTTTTTCTGAGGGATTAGTTGATTAGAAATCTGATAAGAGCAGTGGCTATGGGAGGGGAATCTTTACCTCTGCATATAAAATTTTAATTATGAGTATTTTGTTTTTCATTTTTCAAACAGGGTCTGCCTGTAGCCTCAGCTGGCCGTCATAGACCAGGCTGGCCTTAATCTCACAGAAATCCACTTACCTCTGCCTCTGGACTGCTGGGATTAAAAGTGTGTGCCACCATGCTCAGCCCTGTGTATTTAACTTCTTCACATGAAATTGAATGGCAGTTGTTGAGATCTGACCTGCAAAACCCTCAGTCCCTTTAGATTAATGATTTTCAGTGTAAATCTTAAAGATCACCTGTCTTATTTATTCTATTTATTTTTTATTAGCTTACATACATAAACTACAAGAGAAAAGTTTGCATGTAAAAGAGAACATAAGTTTTTTTGTCTTTCTGAGACTGAGCCACTTAATATAGTACTTTCCAGTTCCATCTATTTTCCTGCAAATTTCATGATTTCATTATTCTTAGCTGTATATATGTGTATATATACCACATTTTTATTATCCATTTTTCTGTTGATGGACAGCTGGGCTAATTCCATTTCCTTGCTATTGTGAATAGGACAGCAATAAACATGAATGTGCAAGTATGTCTGCGGTAGGATATGAAGTCTTTTGAGTATATTCTCAGCAGTGGTATAGCTATGTCATAAAACAGATTGCCTGATTCATAGATAGGCAGCAAAAATATCTCATGATCTGTTCTTATACTTTATATCAGGTGGCCAATCTGAATCCTAAGGACCTCTCCTATACTTTAAAGGATTATGTGTTTAAGGAGGTTCAACGTGACTGGCCGGGTTACAACGAAACAGATAGACGGTCACTGGAGTCAGTGCTCTCTAGGTAAGTTTCCTTTTCCTTTTCATCTTTAAAAATGGTACATGGGGCTGGAGAGATGGCCTAGCGGTTAAGAGCGCCGACCACTCTTGCGGAGGACCCGGGTTCGATCCCCAGCACCCACATGGCGGCCAAGAGCCATCTGAAACTCCAATTTCAGGAGAACTCCAGTTCGAGGGGAGTCCGACACCCTCTTCTGACCTCCTCGGCGTTGCACGTCACAGGTGCACAGACTTGCATGCAGACAATACATTCGTACACATACGGAAATAAATAAAATTAAAAAAAATTTTTTAAATGGTACATATAGGGGGCTAGCGAAATGGCTCAGTGGTTAAGAGCACTGCTGCTCTTGGAGAGGACTTGGGTTCAGTTCCCTTCACCTACATGACAGCTAACCACCATCTGTAACTCCAGTTCCAGTGGGGGGATCCAACACCCCTGCTGGCCTCCACAGGCATTGCACATGTGATCCACATACATACATGCAAACTAACATTCATACACATAAGAATAAATGGTACAAATAAATGGTACTTTAGTCAGTGTTATTTTAGTGTTCAGATGGGAAAGAAAAGCAAGTATAGTTTTCTGTTATGAGCGTTTTAAGGATCTCTTCATTACCTGGAGTATGTGTGACCTTTACAGAAAACTAAATCCATCTCAGAACACCACTGGCACTAGCCGTTCAGAATCTCCTGTGTGTTCCAGCAGAGATACTACATCTTCTCCTCAGGTATGTCACAAAGTTACAAGGTCTGCCAGGACCTCAGGGCAGTCAGTCAGTTCCTCTGGTTTATAAGTGAGGGAACGGAGGCCAAGAGACACTGCACACCTTGCCTGCCCAAAGCCCACAGTTCATGCGCAAGCTGAACTTAGTTTAGGTTTTGACTCACAGTCTAGAACTCCTTATATTATACTGCATTGCTTGTCAAAATATTCAATGCATGCCTTGCCTGCCATTTTAATAATTTAGATTTATTATCAGACCTCTGTTTTTCAATTTGGTCACTAACTGGAAGATGTATCCAATCCCATACAATCCTCAGGTTATGTGGAAAATTAAAGATTTTTGTCTGAAACCTGTCTAGAAGAATATTCTTGTAAAACATTTGCAATGAGCAAATGAGAAAGTGATGGCATGATGTGTGCATTATCTTAAAGCTCTGCTCAGCTTGACCCTCACCAAAAGACTCTATTCCAGTTTAGAGTTCTCAGTGAGAGAATTTCAGTGCCCTGGGTGCTGTAGACAGATGTTGGGAGAGGCCTCCCCACCCACTCCAAGACAGCTCGCACAGTATCCCCTGTTTCTGCCCTGCTCTTATGACCTAAGGAGCAGACAGATGTGTGCAAAACACATATGTCAAGTGTTAGAAACCTGATGTAAGGAATGCAGCGGGAGAGAAATGAGCAGTCATATCTTCCTGTATCCATCATCTGTGGAAGCCTGTCTTTTAATGCTGACTACTAGAAGCTCCTTCTACTCTGATTGAATTGCATACTGGATATTAAATTGAAAACAGACTAAATTAGTGGGATGATTAACTACTATTTTCCTTTCAGCCAAAATACAAAATATTTAGTTGTGACTTACAGGTTTTATACTCTCAGCAGTTGAATTTCCTTGGTAACACATACAATATTTGTTATTGCTGAATTGAACTAATATAACATGATTTTTAAAGTAGTACTTCCATATAAAATGAGCTACTTATAAAGGTTTAGCTTCCAGTATTGTGAACAGATAAATACAGGGAAGAAAATTAAATGGCATTTCAATAAATGATAGCAATACTTAGAGAAATTACTCTAAAAGAACTGGCTAGTTCACTGTGTGACAGGTAAACTGATAAGTAACGGCTAAAATGTTAATAACTGGAGCATTTTAGCCCATTCGAGTGTAGGCAGATTGCCCTTTACCAGCATTTATTAGTGCTCACAGAGTCAAATGCCACAAATTGCTTTCTCTTCTCATATGCTAGAACTAGGCCAGCTTTGGCCAGCAGTGGCGGGCTGCTGCTTCTATTTAATTCTCTTCTGGGCAGTCTAATCCGAATGAATCAACATAGTCTCTAGGAACTTAGGGTGCAGCTACAAGATCAGAAAGAACTGACTTGGCACTGGGAGAAATGTGAAGGTTCCAGGTTCAGCTTTTGATATAAGACTTAAAATGTAGCCGGATGTGGTGGCGCACGCCTTTAATCCTAGCACTCAGGAGGCAGAGGCAGGCAGATCTCTGTGAGTTCAAGGCCAGTCTGGTCTACAGAGTGAGTTTCAGGACAGCTGAGGCTACAGGGAGACCCTGACTCGAAAGATTAAAAAAAAAAATGTGTTTTACTTTTAGTTTGGGGTTGTTGTAGGTGTTCTTTAGTTTGGGGTTGTTCTAGGTGTTGTTTGGTTTTGTTTTGTTGGCTTCATTTCTGCCTAAGCTTGAAAGAAATGTAGAATGATGAGTAAGCTTGTTCAGCTGTTTAACCAATGACATGCATATGGAATTTATTCCATTTTCACACAGTTATTTTTATTTCCTTCCCCTCCCCTTCAGAAACGACCTTTGGATTCAGATTTCATTGATCCTTTAATGAATAAAAAGGCTCGAATATCTCACCTGACAAATAGAGTACCACCAACATTAAATGGTCATTTGAATTCCACCAATGAAAAATCTGCTGCAGGCCTCCTGCCGCCCCCTGCAGCTGCAGCCACCCCTACCCCCTCACCACTGCCTTCAACCCACCTGCCTGTCTCAAATCCTCCTCAGACTGTAAATTCCAACTCCAATTCCCCTAGCACTCCAGAAGGCCCGGGGACTCAAGACCTACCTGTTGACAGTTTTAGTCAAAATGGTAGCATCTTTGAGGACCAGCAAGACAAATATACCTCTAGGACTTCTTTAGAAACATTACCCCCTGGGTCAGTTCTACTAAAGTGTCCAAAGCCTATGGAAGAAAACCATTCAGTGTCTCACAAAAAGTCCAAAAAGAAGTCTAAAAAACACAAGGAAAAGGACCAAATAAAAATGCATGACATTGAGACTACTGAAGAAAAGGAGGAAGACCTTCAAAGAGAAGAAATTGCCAAGCTGAGTAACTCCAGTCCAAATTCCAATGAAGGTATTTTACATTTGTTAAAAATAATAACAACAAATGAAAAAACATTGTGTTAAATGAACTTGAAGAGCATGCTTTTCTTAATATTGTACTTTTTAACAGTTTTTTCTTCCATCTTACAACTGTCATTTCAGTCTCTCTTTAGCAAATATTAAGCATGATTTCTATATTATATTTATTTTTATGGCATTTGAAATGACCTTACCATTCTGCAGAGATTCCTTTTAGAGCGTGGACTTCTATGCTCTCTTCCTTATCTGTTCTACTGTTGTGTAACTTCAATGTGACTGGTATGCGCCATTCCTGAACTCGGGTAACCAGATACACAATTAGCAGTAGAAATATTCATTTCCTTCTTTCTCAAAAGCCAGGGGCACCTCTGCTTTAATTAATATAAGCACAGGGAAAATGTCATTCTTTATAAAACAGCCAAGGTAAATTCCATTTACTGATCCATGAGATCATCTTCATTTGCAGTGAAAGCAATTTGTGTTTCACAAGGCCATTGGCTATTATTAGCCTGATAGAGCTTAAGGTTTTTTGTTTTGTTTTCAATCTTAAGCTCCTGTTTTAGTAAACTATCAGTTACTCCATATCTTGTTCATAGCACTGAAGGCCTGAAATCCTTAGATTTTACTGGCCATTTTTGCCACATGAGGAAGGTCTAATTATTTTCTTTTCATGGAATTTATGAAAGAGTTATAAAATAGTATGATATAGTACCTTTGTTGCTGTGGATTACTATTGCATGTCAAAGCATATCTGTTGAAGTATGTAAATCAGCATAATAGGGAATAATGGCCCAAATTTAAGGGTTTTCCCAGCTACAACTTTTTTCCTCATTCTCTTTTTTCTGTCTCTCTGCACACACATACACACATACACACACACACACACACACACACACACACACACACACCAGGCTGGCCTCACCTCCAAGAAGATCCATCTGCCCCTGCCTCCCAGGGATTAAAGATGTGTGTCACCACGCCCAGCCCCCATCTACATTCTTGCTCTTGAATTGATCAGGCCAAGAAATGTCATGAAAAAGTAAAATTCCATGTTCAAAATTAATAAGTCAGAGTATAGTCCCAGGAATACTAAATTTTGTGTGTTCTCATTGTTAGAGACCTGTATAAATAGGCCTGGTCTCTTGGAATTCTTCTCTGATGATATACAGGAAAGCTTTTCAGAAACAAGTGTGATCATCACAAACTGAGGGGCGGTCTAGGTCCACATCTTCTGTGTCTGTTGGAATTTCTCTGGCATCTGCAGCAAAGAGAAAATATTCTGCACTTGATGTTCATCCTTGAAGACTCAGGAAAGTATGCTCTTGTAGCCAGGCCTGCGTCAAATGTATATAGATGAGCAATAAGCCCAGCAAGTCTATGTGATTTATTTAGTGTACTTTAATGTTAGACATTAACAGAAATTGTCAGATATTCATATATGTGTGTGTGTTGCCAGCAAATTGGAGTTTGAGTTATTACTTTGATTTTAAAAAATACATTAATAAAAAGTCTGAACATAACCTCCAAAATGGTATATTTAAACAAATGGAATTTTAATAGCACAGCCATGAGTAATTACCCTTCTTTTCTTGGTTTCCTAAAAAGAGAAATAAAGAAAGAAAGGAAGGAAGGAAGGAAAGGAAGGAAAGGAAGGAAAGGAAGGAAAGGAAGGAAGGAAGGAAGGAAGGAAGGAAGGAAGGAAGGAAGGAAGGAAGGGAGAGAAAGAATCTGTTTAGCATTATGAGAACCAAAGATTAAAGGAGTATAAATCAGCATTCAATAATACCTTTTTCTTAAACTATGCAAAAACTTTCTACCCAGTTCCACTGTCTTCATACAAAACAGGATGGCAATAAAAATTACAGTGACCAAAACAGTCTGCTACCTGACTTTATTTCATCTGCCTTGTTTGAATCCCATGAAAAGTAGATGTTGATGTAAAATTTGTATCTTCCATTGTCTAGCTGCATCTGCCACCACAATCTTTGAATTGCTAGGCAGATGCCACAACTGTTGTTGAAAGAATAGAAGACTGACCTTGGGTTAAGATGGAATTCCTTTATTGTGCAGACACTGCAGTAGCCAGGGTGCTTTAAATGCCTGGCGTCAGCTCTGCTGGCACTGGTCACAGGCCTCTATTGTTCGTGTCCAATTGTATTCCTTGCTTACTGTTGCTTATTGAGGTGGAAGAAAAGAATTTGAGGAAAAGTGTTCCAGATGTTTCTAATCTATTTTCGAATTTGAGGCGTTTGCTAACCATACTGGTTGATGAAAGCTCTGGTTTTTTCCCCTTCATAGGAGTTAAAGAAGGTTGCGCTGCCTCCATGGAGCCTTCTTCAACAATTGAACTCCCAGATTATTTGATGTAAGTTTTCTGTCTGCCAATGGAGAAAGCTGTTTAATTTTGGAAAGTTTGCAAATGTTTTCCCATGATTTGCAAATCAAAAAAGTTAGAAATTCCAGAAATAAGAGTCCTGAAGCCAACTCTGCAATTGAAAGGCTGCCATTAAGCCTAGTGTCCCAATCCACCCTTGTCTACAGGAGCAGGTTGTGCCTCCCCAGCTCAGAGCTATGTTCATTGGCCTTTTAAGTATAGAGAAGCTTATCCTTTGTTCCAAGGCCCGGGCAAGCATTTGATTATAGAAGATTTCAGGGATCTGACTCTTCAACGCTGACAGTCCGTCAATGCACAACCCCTAAAGGGGGCCCAAAGTGCTGACAAAGTGCTTGAACCTCTGCGCTTGATACTACTGAATGCACACAGGTTCATTTTTATGTAAATAAAGATTGCTCTCAAATTAATTTTAAGAGGAAAGAATAGTAAAATTTCATTTCACCAGTTACACATTTTTCTTGTTGTGACAACAAGTTGCTAAATGCTGAGCTGGGAATGTTTTTGTAAGTGCTTATCACAGAAATTATAACTTGGACATATAATTCTAGCTTTTTCACACAATAAAAGGCTTCTGTAAGAAGAAAATAATTAAGTTGCGAGTGCCTAAATAATGAAGCATGAAAGAGCAAAAGAGCCAATGACAGGTAGCTTTGAAAATAAATAAATGTGCAAAATAGGTAGAATGTAGAAACAAAAATATAATCTGAGCTCTATGAAGTTTTTTTTTTCTGTTAGTGCCATCTTATATGGACAGAGTTAAATGATGCTTTTGACTTTGCTTTTTCAGGAAGGAGGCTTAGAGATGTGTTGCTTCCACATAACACTAGCATGAAAGCTATAGTTATTGGGAATGAGAAATCATTGCTAATTATTGCCTCTTAACTAACAGGAGCCTGAGAAGCCATGCTAAGTATTCTGCCATCTGAGAGAGTTCTGTGGGGAGCCTTGAAAAGCAGTCCCCTCCAAGTGGTTAGGTGAGCAGCCAGTCTTCATGACAGTCCCTGGCTCTACTGCAGAGGGGTTTCACCTCTCTAACTGCAAACCCACTTCTTAAACTTCTCCTGGAACTCAGGCCTTGAAGTGACACCACTGGTCTCCACTAAGATTTCCCTGTGGTGTATTTTAAACCCCTCTTTCATTGGCAGTAATATATACCTGTTAGTTTCTATAAAATTGTGGGGAAAGTAAAAACTTAAATTTTCACCATGGATTCAAGGCTATTGCTATGTTTGGCAGCCTAATTAGCTAGTTCTACATTTAAGAAGGTGTTTTAGGTTACTGTTTAAGAATTAATGCTACATCTGTCCCAGGGCATTTTTGTATATTTGTCGTGTTTCTTGGGGTGTTACTGTGTGCTTAATTTACTGAAGTTTTATGCCCACCCATACATCATTCTGTAAAATTTATGAGAACATTACCAAAACACAGAACTTCAGCTGCCTTGTAAAAAAAAAAAAAAAAAAACCCTCCATGATCAGTCTTTGAATAATATTTAACCAGTTTACTAATTCTTGTATAATAAGATGTAACTTACAGTTGTGCATTACTCCATCCGTATACATTTTTATTCTGTCACTAAATTAAGAACCAAGTGTAAAATAAGAAATTTTGTTAAAAATTCTAAAGTGTTTTTATTTATTTAAATTCCTGTATAATTAAATAGCAACACAGTTGTTGACTTATTTGGTGTTTTTCCTTAACAAAATTGTTAAATAACATACTGAGGCTCTGATTTTTAGAAAGTGAGATAAATACATTACACAACAAATTAAATCTGAGTTTCAAGACTGGCTTAGCCTTTTGCTTCTATATATGCTTATCCCTAGGAGCCTCTTTCGCCCTCGGGGCTCCCTCTGGTGTGCAGCAAGGCAGCAGTCTGGAAGGGCTGCTTCCCTGTGAGGCTGGCTGCCTTCCTTTTGCAGCTGAGACACCACCAGGGCCGCTCCAAATCAGCACACTACCGCTGTCTCAGTTACACTTAGAAAATCCAACCTCCACACTAACTCAGCAGGAATAAAAATATTAATGAGGACACTAAGTTTGCGCACTGCATCACTTTTCTCACATTCCCAGCAAGGCATCTGTGATACAGCAATTTAAATAAAACTGGTAAGATTATTTAAAACCTGTTGGAGAGGACAGTGCTCCAAGATGTTACCACAGTGAGGAACAAATGTACCTTGAAGTTGCATCCTGAAGCCCTCACCAGCTGCCCAAAATCCCAGCTTTTATAAAAAATAATAGAGGAATTTTCACATTCTATGACAGAGGCACAGAGGGCAAAGAACAATGCCTCAGGCCTCATGTGATCCTAAGTCTCAGACCATGAATTAATAATAATATTAAAATGCTGTTTTAACTTATTTACCACCATTTATAAACTGGTAATTTGAGAAGATGGGTTCATTTTACTAGATTCTGAGGAATAGTCACCCATATAGGGAGAACCCAGATTTGTGACATTTTATTAAGAAAGTAAATTAGACCAAGTAGGATTTCACTGGCTTTCTGTTGTATGTGGTATGATTTAGTGTTGGAAAAGAACTAGAGAAATAGCTGGGTTTGGTAGTGCACACCTATAATCTCAGCATTCAGGAAGTAGAGGCAGGAAGATTAGGAGGTCAAGGCTAGCCTCAACTACATGGTAAATTGGAGATCAGACTGGACTATATGAGACTCTTGTCTCAAAAATCAAAAAAGGGCTGGAAAGATGGCTCAGAGGTTATTCCAGAAGCCTGGAGCTCAGTTTATAGTAGCCACATCAGGCTATTCATAGCTGCCTTCTAGGAGATCCAGTGCCCTCTTCTGGACTCCAAGGGTACCAGGCATGCACATGGTACATATACAAACATCACACACACACACACACACACACACACACACACACACGTAAATAAATAATCTTAAGAAATAATCATACAAAATGGGGAGGGAATAAGCTAGAGAATTTTTTTTATAAATTTGTCTAGTTATAAATATCAGGAAAGGAAGAGAGAGAACAAGCTGGAGACCCCTACTTGAATATTTCTGCTTCCCACAGATCTGAACAATACCTCTCACCAAGCAATGGATCCTAGGACAGCTTTGACTTCAATACTCAGTGACTACGTGGCATTCTCCTAGTGTCATGTTATAGTTCTGCCTTGATAGAACTTGTAACTTATGGGTGGGCCTGTTCATTGGTATGCTAGTGAATTGTTTCGTACAGAGGCAGGCCCAGGGAGCAAATCTGGGTAAACCGTTTTCTTTTTATAGTTGCTTTCTGATTCCATTACCACTGGGATCTTTTCCACGTTTGTTCTCCTTCATGGACACTCTTAAGGACTCTGTGATCATTTCACCTGGAAGATCCTGGGAAGGAATGACCTGGCAGCAAACCAGGACACTAGTGATCCGGGCAAGGAGGCAGTCCTAAGTACTGGCCTTAAGTCCCAGGCTCATGCCACCATGTTTATTCCTACTCTCTATTTATCTTTTTTTTTATTATTAGAAAATATATTGCTATTGTCTCCTATGAGCAACGCCAGAATTACAAGGATGACTTCAATGCTGAGTATGACGAGTACCGGGCTTTGCATGCCAGGATGGAGACTGTAGCTAGGAGATTTATCAAACTGGATGCACAACGAAAACGACTTGCTCCAGGCTCAAAAGAGTACCAGGTAGATGGATTCGTTCTTGGATGGACTGTCATACTTTACCTTCTCTCTTTGCATGTCCCACCAACCCCCATCATCTCACTAGCCTTCAGGTTGAGCAAGCTGTCTAGAAGTCTAGTTGCTCTTTTCCTTTAGGAAACAACATGTTTGAAACAGTTCTTGATACATAAGTAAGCATAGTGAGGAAAATTGTGTGCCACTTTAATATATGATTATTGCAAAATAAGCCAAACATGACTAAGAAAAAAAGCTGGATCTTAGAATTCATAAACATGTTTGATTACATCATCAACTCAGACAACAACTCCAAGGTGTGGCATTTTCCCCAAAAACTTCTGTTTTGGATAAATATTTATTATTTTTTATGGCTTCATTGTGACTTAGACTTTTAGGAAAATTGTAGACATAGAATATAAAGGAGATATAATACTTTGTTTAATTGAATCCAAGCTTTCTTCAGTTGAAAGAGGCACCTTGTATTGTAGTCTAGTAACTTAAACCAGGATACATTTTTATTTTAGTTTCATTAAACTTAGAAGAAATGCATATCTTAAGTTATAAAATAGAATATAATATTATATCTCCTTTTTAAATAACTGGCATATCAGCTCATATGTACTTATGCCCTTTTACTGTCTTCTTGGTATTCCTTGTATAAACTGAGGGACATTCTGACAATGTGTGCTGTCTTCTTGGATAGTGCTGCAGTAGCCTTGCATTTGCATAGTAAACTCGGGGCACATAGATCTGCAGAGTATATAGAATTGCTGAGTCATTTTGTGTTTGCCATTTTGATAGTTGTTGCCAAGTTGCCTTCCATAAAGATTGTACCAAGCTAGCTAGGCATGGTGGCACACACCCTTAATCCAAGCATCCTAGTGTAGTCCAGCTGGGCCTACAAGGAAACCCTGTCTTACCCCCCAATATTTCCTACACCACAAACGGTTTTCTCTTATTTCTAATTTCAATTTTGCAGAATGTTCATGAAGAAGTCTTGCAAGAGTATCAGAAGATCAAGCAGGTGGGTATCCACACTGTGGCTTTCCAGCCTGCAGTTGAGAAGTGTCAGAAATTCTGTAACCTAATTCCTCACGGTTTGTTTTTTTTTTTTCATCTGCAGTCTAGTCCCAATTACCATGAAGAAAAGTACAGATGCGAGTATCTTCATAACAAGCTGGCTCACATCAAAAGACTAATAGGTGAATTTGACCAACAACAAGCAGAGTCATGGCACTAGAACTATGCTTGGACCAGAAGATGTGAATAAACTTAAGCTTATTTATTTAAAATTCCAAATGAGTTGCTCTAGAATCTCAAAAGATGAAACTTTGCCTGTTGAAAGTTTCAGTATTAGTAAACTTGAGTTATGTTTTTTTCCTTCATTTTACTTTGCTTTCCTGCATTTTGAAGCTGCTTTTTTACTGGTCCTTTTCTTCCCCCCCACCCTCCATCCAAGACTTGTTTGTTAATAGAAACAGTTTTTTAGATATTGGGGATCCAATGTCTATACTTCAAATCAACTTTTCCTTGAAAACTTGTGTTTGTCATTAGAAATGATTTTTTTAGGTATTGGGGATGCAATGTCCACACTTAAAAGTTATGTGTATTTAAAAGAAAATGACAAAACAAAACAGTAATGTGCAAGGTGAATTGCTTTTGGATAAACATAACCCTATTTTCTGACCTTTCTTAATGCGAACTCTTTGCCTTAAATAGTAGAATATTTAGACATTTGCACAAAATACAAAAAAAATCAAAACCTTGTTTTGGAGGTTCAAAAATAGAAAGCTGCGTGCGTATATTTTTATGCACATAGATATATACAGGGTGACTTGCTCTAGAATATTAAATCTGCCCTGCAAGTTAACCCCCATTGCAATGGTGGCCTTAAGGTGTTTGCTAGTTGTGTACATAGTGTGGTTAATCATTAGCTACACTGCTTTCCCAGTGATCACAACAATGGGGAGCATACTGTGGCCTACCAGCGTCTGAAAGCGTGTGTTCAACTTGTATGTCTGCAGAGCTGATGTGGATGTGAGCGTGCATGAAGATTAAAGCTGCTACTCCCAGTAGGCCAGACGCTCAGGTTAAACAACTGATGAGTGTTACTACAGGTTTGTTTTTGTTTCTGTTTTTTCTGTCAAGTCGCTACTTCTATTATGGAAGACAAGAGCATTTCCATTTCAACAGCTTGTTGGATTTATTAATGTTGGGCAAAAATTGATGTTATAAAAATGAAACAGATCTATAGTTTTGGGGCAAAATTATAAAATTAAATGTGTAGGTAACCTATTTATATACTGCTATAAAGTATTTTTGAAGAGAGATATGCAAAGAAGCTATTACCTACATGAGATGTATATTTAAAGATTGTTTTTCATCCTGGATACCAGGAATAAAAAAAAAAGAGCAAATATATTTAACCATAACATACTGTGATTCATCAAACAGCACAAACTTTCATTTCATGCAGTTTATCTGTTGATGTTGATTTAAACTATCACTTGTTTTATCATGTGGGAACATAAGTTATGTGGTCAAAATATAAGGATTTTGAATGTTGATTCAAGTTGTGTTGTCTTATTGTATTGTCTTTTCAAAGTGCTGCCAGTTGAAAAGGGAAGCATTATGTTTACAAATCTGTTTTGAAATGTTTGCCAAATTTTTGGTAGTACCTTTAATAAAGATGTTTGTCTCCAGCATCCAAAAAAAAGTGAATAACTTTATTTTGTGTCACTTTAAGCCAGAGAATATTGTGAAGGAAATATGACAGAATATATTGATTAACTGTCCTCTTTGGAATTGTTCTAAAACATTAACTGGAAAGACTGGATAATATATTAACATACTCGTGCTATATAAGTACTGCACAAAGACCCCTTTCACACTACAGCAAAGACATTGCACAAATTGGGTTTTTATATAGCATGGATCACCTAGGGAATTCCATTTTGTTGAGCCTTGAGACCCCTGATGCTCTTTCTTTAACCTCAGAGTTGGTACAATCATTACATGTTAATTTATCTCCAACTTTGAGCAAAATGAAAGAAAAGAACCTTAGTTGGGGCTAAATTTGATCATCATATTACCATGGTAGTCTCCTGATAGGTTTATTTATAGATAATGGGATCAGTAGTAGTATTTTATGGGCATCCTGGCCTGTTACTCAGATTCCCTGCTCCTATGTGCTATAAGAGTTTCTTGGACCACTTGCATTACCCAAATTAGAATCTCTGGGTAGGACCCAGGTATCGTATTTTCAGTTTCTTGTACGTAGCTCTTGCAAGCTCACTTGGATTAGATGTAGGTGTAAACTTTTCAGTCTCTTAATCTTGAAATGTTGAATTATAGGTCAACTGTTTGGGTTTTGCTTTAGATTGGGTTGGGCCCTTGCCTTTCGGCAGATGCAGCTCATTTTCTCCTCTGCATCCTATGAGGCCCCTCATTTGTTTCACTACCAGCTCTTATTTCAGAACCTGTTTAAAAACAAGACTTCCATTTGGTTACAAGTCCCCCTCACGGCTCCTACCCACCTACATCAGCGTGCCTTCTGATGTGCAAGTTGGGTAACAACAGAAGCTGAGGATGCTTTATGGAAATGCAGCATCGCACACCTATAATCTTGACCATAAACCAGTAAAAGCCTTATTTTAGATGTTATTGTAGATATTGGACAGATCCTTGGAAAATGTTTAACTGTCTATTAGTTATAAATTTGAAAGCTATAAATTTCTGAACCTATTGTCACCCATGGGTTGTACCCATGGTCATGGGCCTGTTAAAATATTTATAATCATTTTTTATCTCCCACTGCAAGATTTCTCAGATTCTTGCAAATGACTGTTTCACTAATGAGTGACCACTTACTATTAGTTACTCTAGTAGAAGAATACCATTGTTTTTGTTTTTGTTTTGATAGATACTAAGTAGAAACAGCACTGTCAAAATCAAAGTTGTGCTGTTGTTTTTTTATCATCTCATTTAATCTAAAATAATATGAATATTTGAAGATTTTTACCAATGGCCATAAGCTTCATAATGAATGAATAGCTGAGTTAAAGCAAAGTAAAAGATTAACTGTATATGCTTTTTTAATGTGGAGATTTCATCTCTTTTCTTGGTTATTTCCTTGGAACACTGTAAGAAAGGTTAGCTTTCAACTTTTTAAGTAGTAAGATATGTTCAGTATTTGCTATCACAGAATTGATGTCATCAGTTCTTAACATTACTATATGCATTGATTATAAAAATTCAGTATTACTTTCCTTTCTAATTGATCTCATAACCTTTATAGGAGTTGTCTTTTCTATTGAACAATTTCACCTTAATATGTAAGACAAATCTACACTTGCATGTTATAAACAAGATGTTGAAATGATGTTTAGACAGCAGGGCTCCATCAGTTCAGACACTCCCTGGGTGCCTTACCATCTCCATTAGTTTGTTTTTTGCTTCTGATACTTGCCTGAAACTCTGAGCCTATTCACTAGCAGTGTAAATGGAAGTCAGTGTGCTTGCACTATGACCTTACTGCTTCTGAAGTTCTTATACTTTATTACTTTCCCAAGTGTTACTGAACCGATCCTGATGAAGGCCACAGAAGATGTTTTCAGTGTTCTTTGTAACCTGGAAATTGAACAAGACTGTAAGGCTCATTTCAAACTATATGTATGTACATATATATGTATAAATATATTTTATATATATATATATATATGATGTTTCCACCCACACCATGGTAGATGTCTCAAGGCTAGAATGTCACAAGGGGCTTTTCAGTTGTTACTAAGCTCAGCAGCTGTGGTGGCCTCTGTTCACCAATTTCAGCTCAATAAAAATGTTAACATTGCAATTCTGGTACTTGTTTTTCCTTTGTCTCCTTTCAAGGATCTTGATTTTGTCTTTAGAAAAAAACAAAAAAACAAAGCCCATGACAAAATGTTCTCCGGTGCCCTTAATATAAATTATTTTCCTGGGACAGAGAGATCACTTGTCAGTGACTTTAGGAAATGGGAACAGGGTATTTGCTCCAGGGCTTGGCCTATTTCATAAGTGTAAGACGTGCTGGTCAGAGGTCACATTAAAAGGGGAACAGTAACTCTAATTACCATTTGTTGAGCATTCCTGCTTGTTGCATTTGCATGTATCATCCCATTTCGCTTTACCTTTTATCTCCATTTTGCACCTAAGTAAACTGAGACTTAGAAAAGAAACTTGCCCATCACACAGGAGTAAATGTGCAGCAGGAGTAAATGTGCACTGTCTGCATTCCTCCACCTCCAAATTGCCTTGCCGTGTTTGCACCAGCCAAGACTCATCTTCAGAAGGTGACAATTCTTGTGATATCACACAGAGCCAAGTAAACCCTTTTGATTTGAAAGAAGTCGAATTTGGGATTTGGAATAATATCTAGTGGGTTATTCTTGGTGTGTTGATTTGTCTAAAACAATAGAATAAGTTTGAAGGGAAGTCAATGTAGTTTTTGAGAACAGATTATTTCCTGCCTCTCCCCTTTAATTTGAACGTGTCCAGTCTCACCCATTGGGTGTTTGAAAATGGGGCAGTGAAAATTAGAAAGAGAAGGGCACAGTCCTATAATACTGCTTTCTTTTCATAGTAAAAGCTGTCCCAGAAACAGACTTTAGCAGATACCCAGCTCAAATTAGGTATAAGGACATCTTAGCTGGATCCTTAAGTTCTGGTTTCTAAATGTTTTCTGAGGGAATAATGTTGAACAAAATAAAGGAAACTTTAGTTGAGGACTGGTATTAAAAATCTGGAACCGTTGGTATCAGCACCGGCTCTGATTAAGTTTACAAGGAGCCTGGATATAAATGAGGTTTCAGAAGTCACCCTGTGTCAGCAGCTCTCCCATCAGTCTTCTGACATTGTATTTATTTTCCAACTTCTCTAAACTTCACTAAAGTGAAACTGTAGCCCTCACTGGACTATGGAAGAATTTTTATTACCTAAAGCATTTGAGAATTTAGTGAAAAATAGCCACCTAGCCTACAGGTTATCTGCCCAATGCAAATAATATTCATTGAAGCATTGCTTTCCATGGCAAGTAACTCCATTTTGACTGATTACAAAGGGGCCTAAGGCAGAGAGATGCTTGAGGTTTCGAGGTGGAGCGCGTAGGGCTTATTGACTGGTAGATGTACATACCTGCTCTTCTGGTTTACCTTGCAGAGGTTGGGCGGAGAGGATGGCAGTGGCCGCAGGTGGCTCTGAGATTTTATGATTGCCTAATTCTCAACTTGGGACTCAGAGATGTATCATTTTCAACTTCTGCCTGCCTGATTCAACTGACCCGCCAGGCTGGTTTTTCCTATTGTGATTAGATTATTAGTACAATATGGAGACTTGCAAATGGACAATAAGGACTCCTTGTCTATGTCTATGAAAAACAGGAGAGCTTCCTAAAGATGAGACCATGTTGCTAGTCATTGTGTTTGTGTTAGCCAGCAAGGCAACGGCTGGGGCGTCTGCCTGCCCTTCCCGTTTCATGAATTCCCGTCAGGTATGCAGAATCTTCTCTAGTGTCATGTGATCATCCTGCTCTGCCTCACCTGTCTTACCTCCTGCCGCTCACATAGGCCTGCCTTCAGATTCTCCGGTACACACTGCACTTCCCACCCCAAGGTCTGATGTGCTAAGTAAGCACTGTACCACCAACTGTAGCCTCTTCCACTTCTTCAACTAAGCTGTAATCCCCCTCTGCTTCAGCATTCCCTAGCCTCCCTAGTACTTGGAGGCATAAACAGGCAGAGCTCCTGGTCTACATGCTGAGTTCCAGGCCAGCTGTGGTTACAGGGAAACCCTGTCTCAAAAAGATGAAAAAAAATTTTTTCTATTTATTTTTATGGAGGTTGGGTTTCCACACAAGGTGCCCAGTGCATGGAGTGGTCAAAAGACATCTTTCAAGAGTCAGTTCTCTTTTCACTGTGTGAGTCCTGGGCGCCACACTCAGGTCGCCAGGCTTAGCCACCAGCCGCCTTCCCTTGCTGAGCCATCCACCCAGCCTGACTTTTTCTCCCCCCCCCCCCCCCCGTAAGCTTTCACTTCTCAAGGACATGATGGAGGATAACAGTCTAAAATTGGTGCACTAATTTTCCATCTTAATTACAGAATCTCTAGAGATGTTTCTTTAAACTCAACACATGCTTTTATTGGCATTGATTTTGTGTCTAGCACTTGTGCAACCTTCCAACAGGTAGGTACTCGGGATAATCCAGACTTTGGGGTTTCTATAAGGGTAGAGCTAGTAACCCCTACATAAGTTCTGTTGAAAACTGCCTTCTCTGCACAATTGATAAAGCTTACTGACAGTGCATGGCAGAGCAAGATGAGCCCCCAGGAGCTCACCCACTGGGGCCAGGTAGGACTGAGAACAAGTCCCAAACGAGCACCCGCCAAGCGGCCTGCCTTACAGAGTCCTGGCCTTGCCACTCAAGCTACAGATTATGACCAGTTTATAAGCCCTCTGTCCTCAGTTTCCCATCCATGAAGGGTAATATTTACTTAGAGACATACCTGATTAAATTTTCTACATGGATTTTATTGGATATTTCAAAATTATTCCTTTCCATCTTTTATTAGAATGTAGAAAAAAATTTGCAGCAGTATACCTGAAGAAACAACCAGCCAATCCTGAAGATCACTATTGGGTTCACTCATTTTTCCATAATAGTGACTGAGCTCCTATGGTAGACAGATACAAGCCAGCATGTTTTAAAGGCTCTGCTTCCATTTTCTTAATTTTTTTATTTTTATTTATTATTTTTTATGTGTACGAGTGTACTGTCTGCATGTAGGTTGGTGCACCCGTGTCATGCAATTGCTGCGGAGGTCAGAAGTGGGTGTCGGATTCCCCTGGAACTGGAGTTAAAGACGGTTTAGTTGCCATGTGGGTGCTAGGAATCAAACGTGGGTCCTCTGCAACAGCAGTCAGTGCTCTTAACCACTGAGCCATCTCTCCAGCCCCACTATTTCCAATTTTTAAAAAGTATTTTTATTTGAGGTTTTGTGCATTTCATATAATAGATCTTAATCAAATGTAGATACCCTCCCCCATCTGTACATCCCCAAACCCCCCCCCCACCAGGTTCTATGTTAATGCCTTCTGTCATATAAGTCCTATCTGGTCAGCATTTCTATCCAGGTGTCCCTCAGTGCAAGTTCATCCACTGGAGTCTAGTCCACCTATCAAGAGTCTCTCCCTTAAAGATCTACTCACTCTTCCTCAACCAGCAGCAATCAGTTGCCAGTAGTTCCTCAGCTGCCCATTTCCCTTGTTCTGTGCTGAGTTTTGGTCTGATTGAGTCAGCATGGGTCCTGTGCATACTGTCACCATTATTGCAAGTTCTCATGAGCAAGTTCTCAGTGGCCTGGGAGCCTCTGTTTCCTTACGTTCATGTACCCTGGCTCTTATAATCTTGCCACCCCTTCGTCCACAGTAGTCCTTGAACCATGGGTGGGTGAGGTTTTATACAGAATTCCTATCCAGAGACACACACTGTACAGTCTCCTATTCACTAAAACTTGGCCGGTGTGGCCTTCTGTGCGTGCGGCTTTCTGTTGTGTGAGGAAGTTTTGCTGGTGAGAGTTGAGGGAAGTATTAGCATTCTCTCTAATTCCACTATGTTCCATGAAAAATATGGAAAGCTTCACGAATTTGCATGTCATCCTTGGGCAGGGGTCCCACTAATCTCTACATCTTTCCCGTTTTAGTATATGTGCTGCCAAAGTGAGCACTATTTCTGAAAGTACCACATTAACTATTCTTATTAACAAGGCCATCAGGAACCTGCAAACTGTGCTGGGGCATTTGTTCAAAATTTGAGATTAACTGTGAATATTCTCCTTTCCAGTTATCTTTATAAAAGACAGTTTTATTTTTAACTTAAAGACATACTTTATGTATAGCAATACAATTTACATATTAAATAACTATAATGGAATGATTTGTTATACATTTAAACAATTTTAGGTTTAAAAATAAAATGATTTATGTTTTTTTATTGAATTTTTGAGAAATTCATACAGTATTTTTTTATTTTATTTCTGTATGTGTATGAGTGTACTGACTGCATGTAGGTTTGTACACCCATGTCGTGCAATGCCTCGGAGGTCAGAAGAGGGTCTCGGATTCCCCTAGAACTGGAGTTCTCCTGGAATTGGAGTTACAGACAGTTCTTAGCCACCATGTGGGTGCTGGGGATCGAACCTGGGTCCTCTGCAAGAGCAGTCAGTGCTCTTAACCACTAGGCTATCTCTCCAGCCCTCATACAGTATGTTTTGATTGTATTTAGACACCCATATCTTCACTATACCTCCCAAACCCCCTGCCTAATTTCATGTATTCTATTTTATACGTGTGTGTGTGTGTAGTAAGGCCTATTGAGTCAAACCTATGTCTCCAAGTGCTCCTCAATGTAGGTTCGTCCACTAGAGCCTCGTCAATCTATCCAGAAAACTGACTCTCCCTCTCCAAACAACCACCCATTGCCAGTAGTTCCTCAGCTATGGCTGGGGTGTCCTACTGCCTCCCCACTTCCATGCGGGGATTATGTCTGCCTTGAGCTTAAGTGGAACTTGTGTATGCTGTCACCATTGCCGTGAGTTATATGAATAACTGCCCAGCTATATGGAAAACAAACAGAATTTTAAAAATCATTTGGTGGGGGAGGAACATAGAGAAATATCTCAGTGGTTAAGGTTGCTATTCTTGCAGAAAACCCAGGTTTGGTTCCCAGCACCCATGTCAGGCAGCTAGCAACCACCTGTAACTCCAGTATGAGGGTATCCAATGCCCTATTCTGGCCTCCATGGCACCTGCACACGTGTGGGTGCACATAAATCCAGATGTGCTCACAAATGTAAAAATAATTTTTTATTTAAAAAATAAAATCACTCTTAGGGCTGGTTGTAGTGGTGCACACCTTTAGTTCCAGCACTTAGGAGGCAGAGGCAGGCAGATCTCTGTGAGTTCAAGGCCAGCCTAGTCTACATAATGAGTTCCAGGACAGGTGGGGCTACAAGGAAACCCTGTCTCAAAAAGACCAAAAAATAAAATAATCACTCTTATAAGCCTGACATAGTGGCACATACCTTTAATCCCAGCACTTGGGAGGCAGAGTTCTAGGCAGACAGGGTCCTAACCCCCTGTGCTGCCCCCCCAAAAAATCACTTTTCCTAAATGGATTGATGTGACAAATTTATTCAGTGACTAGTCATGTCTAATTCCTATTTCTTTTTTTTAATTTATTTATACATATATTTTTATCAAATCTAGACCTGTGTCCTCCCCATCCCCCCACCCCTCCAGAGCTCATGCATTCTGCCAAACATGCTATTCATCTCTTTCTCAGTCTTTCTCAATATTCTCCATGGGGAAGTTGACTGTTTTGAGCAAAATAATTCCTATTTCATTAATGGTCAATTGAATTAAAAATTAAGTTCATTTTTGAGAAAAAGGACAGTTTTTTAAGAGAGCCTTTTTGTTTGTAAGCTTAGTGCCACCCATTCTGAGAGGGCCATTCAGGTTTGTTACAGATAAGATACTTTGGTGGAAAAGACTGCTGTGAAAATAATTCCTTGTACCTGTAGACTTTTCCTCCTCTCAAGGAGAGAGCTCATTTAAATCAGACTTGCCTAAGGAGGGCAGAGAGGGTCTCCAGGGGTCTTCTAACCACCTGAGCTCTAGAACTCTACAGCTGAGAACAGCTGTAAGGGGACACTGGGGACTGCTGGCATGCCACCTGTCCACTCACCTCGCCCTTCCCCTCTCTCTGCTCCTGTTGACAAGTCTATTGCTGCTACAGCCAATTATCAGCACTCCACCTGCTCCTCCCTTCTTGTGCTTGTGTCACCTGAATGAACTGCTCTCCTCCTCCATTCTGTTAATGTGCATATCTTCAACATCATTTCCTGGTTTTTGATTAAAGATAATGTGGATTACACATGGTGAGAGGGTCAGTTCAGAAACAGAGACCTCAAAGCAACATGAAAAAGCTTGGGAAACTATTGAACTGCTTTCTAGCATCCTCTGCCCTGACTCTGAATCCTAATTCTGAGATTGCCAATGTGTGACCCAGAGCAGTTTGCCTAAACCCTGGGTCTCCCATCAACTCTGATAGGACGATAATTGCATGTGGTGGTTTTGTGTGGAGTACATGAAGATGGTTGCACTGGACTGGAACGACTGGGTAGGCAATCCGAGACACACGGTTTTCATGTGTCCCCCTGCAAGCTGCCTTCAGAAATGAAGTTATGGCAAGTCCCATAATTTCTCTGGAATGGCTGCCCTTAGATAAGATTCATGGTTTTTTGTTTTTTGTTTTTTTTTTTTTTTTTAGTCTGGCTCTCATTTCAGTAACTTGTAAGCCCAGTCTTATGTAATAGCCAAAGCTCTATGGTGTATTTAAAATGAGCACTCCTCCCCTCTTCCAGCTTGAGCCTGCTGTAGGCTGGTAGCAAGTGCTGCTTGCCTGCCTTCCTCCTCCTGCTGCCACTCAGCTTCCACCAGAAGGACACGAGCAGAGGAGAGCTAAGGGGCAGGAGAGGCCTTAGGATAGACCTGTGAAATTGGCCTTGGTTTTCTCCTGAGACGGTCAGGTCCTTCCTGGGCATCTCAGACCTTCTGTGGCCAGTGGTCAAGCCCAGCCTTTGCCCTGCCTTTGCCCGGCCTTTTCAGCTTCCCCATCCCACCCTGGCATCTGCGTCTCATAGCATACCCTTGACCTTTTCAGGCAGAAACCAGACGGCTTTTTAAATGGCCAAGCTAGCATATTAACAAAATAAATGATATCTAGGTTCTTACCCTCACTCCCACCAGCCACAAACAGATAAGCCCTGGGGCCCTCACTGAGAGTACTGCACCATAGCTTTCTGAATGCATCCCTACTCTGCGATAGACTTATTTTCAAGCATGACTCACACACAGACCTCTGAGTCACCCCCAGCCCCCGAGGTTGAAGAGTCATGGAGTCCATCTAAGAGGCTATCGTGAAGCATCTCCGTTAACCTGAGGTAAGGAAGAACACACCAGGATCTCAGTGCAGAAAAGCACATATGATGTCTTTAACGTCAGCTGACTTTTCAGCTTCTGCCCCTTACACCCATGAGAGGAACCGGAAGCTAAGGTGAGCAGTACGAGAGTTTTCTCCTAGCCTTACTAAAAAGTTCTGCAAATATGGTTCAGTCTGACTTTCTCCTGTGGAGGTAGGCGGAGTTAGAAGGAGGCAGAGGTAGAGGATAACTGTTTGGGGACATCAACCAAAGCTGTCAGAAAGTCCTGTGATAACCCTTGTTGCATAATTTTCAGTTCCTCAGCCATACATGTTGTGTTCAACAAATATTTATGTGTACCTCAGCTTTGTGCTTAGGAACAGGAGAACACCACTGAAGACAAACGCGAGTGATGCAAAATGATTCCAGTTGTAGCAAATGTTACACAGTCAGTTTAGCTGTGAGAATGAAGAACCAATGAGGTTTGTCTGTGGAAGCAGCATGAAGCTAATGGCAGTTGCATGAGAAGAGAGGACAAGAAAGAAAGAGGGCTGCCCAGAGTGGCCCCAGGAAGGTGCTTGGCACTCACTCGAGGTCTGTTTATCCAAACAGCTTCCCATTAGCAAAAGCCATTTAGGGTCTTTCTCTTCTGTTGTGGAACATGCTCCCTCGGTTGCTACTTTGCCTTTGTTAAGCATTTCAGGGGAGGTGAAGCCAGAGCCGCCTCTCTTGCCTTTTTAGTTTATTCCCTTATCAGAGGTGTTTTGGTTCTTGCCTGGTAGCCTGCTCGTGTTGCTAATTCCTGCAGAGGAAAGTTTCTAGAACGGACATGTATCATTTGAATGGGCCGGTGAACCTCAGACTGGCCTGAGATTCTCCATAGGGAAGTCTGAGCTAGGGAGGATGGTGGGCTGTCTTTCCCAGAAATAGTCAAGACATCTCTCTTCCAGGACGCAAGAGCCCGGGGCCTAATGAGCACACAGGAGTGCCACGCCCTGCTGATTCCCTCCCTGGGTGGACGCTTCTGGAGTTATAGCAAGGAGTCCAGGCCACATTGAGAGAAAGGGTAGTAGCATCTGTTCTACTGACATTGTCACCAGTTCTCCCTGCTGCCAACAGTCGGGCAGACCATCTGTGTGGTATGACTCTAACAAGGTTATCGGTAGGCAAGCAGGAAACTGGAAACAACAGGGCTGGAGAGAAAATGCCAAGGGTCAGAGAAGCTAAAAAAGTGAAAGTGTACAACCTCTCGATGATTTATAACACCTCACAGGCATTCTCCATTTAGCCTTCCTTTAAACCACCTTTAGTGTAAGGTAGAATGGCCCACCAAGAGGAAATGGGCCCATCAGGGTCATTCTGGGTGAGTGTCAGACAATAATGCATGTCTAGTATCTCTGCTACACCCCAGTCCTCCGTATGAGTTTGCCCTCTGACTTGGTACTAGTCTTCAAGAGCGAAACCAGTAAGGACTCCTCACAGCCCATCCACATTCTGTGAAGTTCAGTTATTCCGGATGAGAACTGAAGTAGAGCTTCTTTGGCAGAAGGTGAGATTTCTGCCACCCCGCCTATGCTCTGACCCAGGTGCTCCTCATCACCCTGTCTCTTCCCAGTGGCTAAATACCTCAGGCTCTTGTGGAAATGCCTCCCTTTCTGCATGCACTGCCCTGATCACTTAAGGGCCCTCCTGGGTCTCTATCCCCTAGTACAGCTATCTCCTGTCCACGATGCCATCCACCAAGGCCAAACTAGTTTTCCACTTGTTGGTATGAGGTATGGCCACTGCTGTTGGCATTTCTAATGTGGTTGCATGTAGCTGCCCCTTCAGCCCAAAGCAAGGAACTCTGCAGGACTGAAACTTTGCCCTGACATTTGCCCTGGCTATAGCAGCACTAATCCTGACGCTCAATATGGACAGCCTGGCACCACTCGACCTCACTGTTTCTCAGAGCAGGGGTCCTCGAGTATGTCCTCTGACCAGCAGCAGAAGCACCTGGAAACATTGGAAATCTAAATCTTCAGGCCCCAGCTCAACTTCACCAAATCTGAAACCTGCTTATGGGCTGGGACTAACCAGAAAATGGCACATTCCTTCCAGGTGATACTGACTTAAGGCCAAATATGTTTTCTTAAACTTCTTGGTTTAGGAGAACTATCTTGGGACTTTTAAACCACTCCATTACCCAAGCCCCCACTCAGACCAGGAGAGCCAGGATCTCTGGCTCTGCACGGAGCAGTTCATGAAATTTCACCAGGGATGACTATGAATAATGAAAAGAGAGGACCGTCTTCCTGGCTAAGACATTAGCATCTTTTTATGAAGGCCTTCTCACGACCTTTTTATTTAATTTTTATTTATTTATTTTCTATGTATATGAATGTACTGTCTGTATGTAGGTTTGTGCACCTGTGTCGTGCATGTAGGTTCGTGCACCCCTGTGTCATGCAATGCTGCAGAGGCCAGAAGAGGGTGTCGGATTCCCCTGGAACTGGAGTTCTCCTGGAATTGGAGTTACAAACAGTTCTCAGCCGCCAAGTGGGTGCTGGGGATCGAACCCGGGTCCTCTGCAAGAGCAGTCAGCGCTCTTAACCGCTAGGCTATCTCTCCAGCCCCTCTCACAAACTTTAATATGCTGATAGAGCTCAGCCTTTTTCTTTTCCCCCTTACATGAAACCTTCTTTTTCTACTCAGATATTCACAAAATCCTTGTTATTTCTATATGTAGTTCAGAAACTTACCATGTGCTACTGTGTTTTCTTATGGATTCTGAAGTTGGGTATTTTACCACCTGGAATCTTTATCTACATAGGCATATCATGCTTGACTTCCGTAGAGTTTTAATTTCATTGGGAACATTTTCCCTGATCCATTTGTTCTGATCTTTGTTTTAAAGACATCATTATCCCCAGGCATGGTGGCCCACGCCTTTAATCCTAGCACTTGGGAGGCAGAGGCAGGAGGATCTTTGTGAGCTCAAGGCCAGCCTGGTCTACAGAGTAAGTTCCAGGACAGCTGAGGCTACTGGGAGACCCTGTCTCAAAAAGACCAAAAAAATAAAATAAAATAAAATAAAATAAATAAAATAAATAAAGACACCATTATCGTAGCAGGTTGGCCACTGGTTGTATTTAATAGCTGCGGCCTTTTGATTTAATCTCATTTACTTGCCCCCCCCACACACACACTTAAATGCTATTATGTTCTCCATCGTCTGACCTCCATCCATCACTGAGTGTATTTTCAACAATGCCTGTTCTAATGTGATTTTCATTGCTATGACAGTTTCATTACCTTCCGTTTCTTTCATCATTCTTTTAGCTCACTTTATCTTCTTTTCTGTTTTCTCTTACCTTGTTTTAAAAATCATTTCACAAAGACTTTATATGTGTGTGTGCTTCATTTAATTTTATTTAAACTCATTAACAATTTAAAGGCCACTTATAAGAGGAAAGACACTCAAAAAGAAAAATATAAAGTACAAACTCATATGCTCTAGTATTTTCATTCAGAATTTTTTTTTTAATTTCTACTGTATTCTGGATAAAATAAATCTATAGTCACTATAGAAATACAAAGTTGGGGGCTGGAGAGATGGCCTAGAGGTTAAGAGCGCCAACTGCTCTTGCAGAGGACCCGGGTTCGATCCCCAGCATCCACATGGAGGCTGAGAACCGGCTTTGAGTCTACTCCCAGGGGAATCTGACCCCCTCTTCTGACCTCCGCGGCATTGCACAACATGGGTGCACAGACCTACATGCAGACAGTATATTCATGCACATAAAATAAATAAAAATTTTAAAAAAAGAAATACAAAGTTGGGGCTGGAGAGATGGCTCAGCGGTTAAGAGCACTGACTGCTCTTGCAGAGGACCTGGGTTCGATTACCAGCACCCACATGGCAGCTAAGAACCGTCTTTAACTCCAGTTGCAGGGAAATCTGTCGCCCTCTTCTGACCTCCACAGCATTGCATGACACAGGTGCGTCAACCTACATGCAGACAGTACACACACACATACACACACACACACACACACACACTCACACGCAAAAAAAAATTTTTTTTTAAGAAATACAAAGTTATACCCTGCGGCTGAGGCATTCTTAGTCTGGTAAAAGATAAGTACCTACCGGGCATGGTGGCACACGTCTTTAATCCTAGCACTAGGGAGGCAGAGGCAGGTGGATCTTTGTGAATTCAAGGCCAGCCTGGTCTATAGGGTGAGTTCCAGGACAGCTGGGGCTACAGGGAGACCCTGTCTCCAAAAGACCAAAAAAAAAAAAAAAAAAAAGTACCTAAGTACTTACCTTAAGGTGCTAAAAAAATGAAATGGGGATATGGCAGGGTATTTGAGTTACATTCTTTTCCATTTCTTAGAGAAAATAGTCAGGTATGCATCAGATACTCTGATTCACCAGGACAGCCTAAGAGTTTTGTTTTTGTTTTTGTTTTTGTTTTGGTATTTTAGAGACAGGGTCTCCCTGTAGCCCCAGCTGGCCTGGAACTCACTCTGTAGTCCAGACTGGCCTTAAACTCACAAAGATCCACCTGCCTCTGCCTCCCTAATGCTAGGATTAAAGGCGTGTGCCACCACGCCCGGCTGAGTTTGTTCTTCTTTTTAACTGTAGGGTTTCTTTTTTTTTTTAATTTTATTTATTTCTGTATGTGTATGAATGTACTGTCTGCATGTAGGTCTGTGCACCCGTGTCGTGCAATGCCACGGAGGTCAGAAGAGGGTCTCGGATTCCCCTGGAACTGGAGTTCTCCTGGAATTGGAGTTACAGACGGTTCTCAGCTGCCATGTGGGTGCTGGGGATCGAACCCGGGTCCTCCACAAGAGCAGTCGGTGCTCTTAACCACTAGGCTATCTCTCCAGCCCCTAACTGTAGGGTTTCTTTCCTCTAGTGTTTGTGGGTTTTGTCTTCATCCACTGTTGGCATTATCAATAGATATAAGTAAATATGAAATGTTGCTTCTGCACTGAAAGAAATGGAGTTCTCTCCTGGTTTGCTGTTTAAACGTTATGTGAGGAATGAATAGAGCAGCGGCTGCTCACAGGTGTTTAGCTGTTTGAATCAAGCAGAGGGAGGAGTGGACTGTCCAGGCAGGCTGTCAGACTGTAAGGATCATGGGGGAGACACCAGTTCACTGATATTTTCTTTTATTCTGTATTGAATCTGCTCAGCCAGTGCAAAACTGCCTCTCGTTGCTGCTTTTTATATTCCTTCTGTAACTTCTTAAATAGGATTTCTATATTCAGAGAAAATAAACATATCTTGCCCAATAACTCCCTGCCATCTGTCTAACCATCCTTTCTTCTGTACAAAGTAAAACCAAGCCCAAGGGGAGGCTGTACATTTCTTTTGTGTCCCATCCACATCTTGGGCCCTTGTTGGAAAGAGGGGCATCACTGGGACCCTTGCTGTACCTTCGCAGGATTCTGCATCCTAACGAGAGTTTAGAAGTTAGGTCTTAGGTCTCAGTACCCTCCCTGGTCTTGATCCAGATTCACCATATTGGCCAGATTTTGTGATTTAAGATTTTATCTATTTCCTAGTTTATTTGTGGATGGACTTTTGTATCAAAATTTTACACTTAAAAAAAATAGCTTTTGGTGCTGAAAATGTAGCTCAGATAGTAGAGCCTGCCTACCATTCATGAAAACTTGGTCCATCCATTAGAACCACATAAACCAGATATGGGGCACACCTATAATCCCATAGGAGGAAAAGGCTGGAGGATTGGAAGTTCAAGGGCATTACTAACTACCATAGCAAGTTTGAGGCCAGGCTGAGCTACGTGAAACCATGTCAAAAAAAAAGGAAGGAAGGAAGAAAGGAAGGAAGGAAGGAAGGAAGGGAGGGAGGGAGGGAAGGAACTAAAGGAGGGAGGGAAGGAGGGAGGGAGAAAGCGAGAGAAGGATCTTTCCGGCAGGTTTTGTGAAAATAAAAGGAGCATACTTTATACTTCTACCTTTAGCTAGAATAATAATTTTTCTGAGCTCTCTAGTATATGAATTCCCCCAAATTATAAGAATTTCTCTTCATTTTTTCCACTCCAAAACTCTTATTAAGGAACTAATAGATGAAGAATGCTTCTAAAGATATAAAAATGAGTAAGACAAGAGCTACTTTAAAGGAGCCACTTATGTGGTGTAACATAAGAAGAGAAACTTATAAGTAACCATAAAATGATGTATTGAATGGCTCAACGAATGATAAATCACTATTATGACAGTGATGATAATAATGGTGATGACAATGACAGTGATGGTGGTGATGATGAAAGGATCATGGAGAGTAGATAAAAGAGTGATCCCACTCAGCTGAACAGATGGCAAAAGTCAAAAGAGAAGCAATTCTGGTGCTGCTTATTCATTTTATGGAATCTGGTTAAGGTGCTATCATGACAAGATGAGGGCCTTTACAGCTACAAAAACACTGGGTTCACCTCTCAGATCATACTGTTATCGTGTGCTCTTGGGGAAACCACTCAGTTCTGAATAGGTTGTAAAAGACATATTATGGCCATTCTGATTTAAAAGATCAAGAAATAGTGCATGACCCTTGCACAATGCCTGGCTCATAGTAGGTGGATTTTTAAAGTACTACTATTAATTTTGGTTAGCATACAAAGAAATTGACTTCATACATAGATCATTATAATTTCTTCTTATGCACCACACCCACTGCCCTCCCTGGAACCTCCTCTGGTCTCCTTTCTCCCCTAAACAGTGGCCACTTCTGCTTTCCTGTTACTGTCCACGGTGAATAGTGCAGTGATAAATATGGATGGGCAAGTACCTCCATGGAAGATTGCATTAGAATCTTTTGCGCATATTTGCAAGAGTGGTATAGCTGGATCATGGATAGTTCTATTTTTTTTTTTTTTGAGAAATCTCTGTGGTAATTTCCAAAGTGGCTGCACCAATTTACATCCCACCAGCAATGTGTAAGTGTTCTTTGCCTGTGTTCTTGTTGGCATTTGTTTTCTTGATAATACCCACTCTGGCTAGAACTTCAAAGCAGTTTTCATTTGCATTTCCCTGATGGCTAAGGATATTAAATATTTTTCCAATTATTTATTAGCCATATGTATTTCTTCTTTAGAGAACTATCCCATTGGTCAGTCTATTTACTGGATGATTTTGTGTTTTGGTGTTTAATTTTTGGAGTTCTTTATAGATTTAAGTATTAATCCCTTGTCAGAGGTGTAGCTGGCAAGGACTTTCTCCCCTTTCTATAAGCCATCTCTTCATTCTGCTGACAGCTTCCTTTGCTGTCTAGAAGCATTTTAATTTCACTTCTGGGTTCATGGGATTATTTCCTATGAAACTGAAGTTCTTTCAGAAGTCCTGGCCTATGCATATATCTTGAAGTATTCTGCCCATGTTTTCTCCTTTAACAGTTTTAGAATTTCAAGTCTTACATCCATTTTGAATTGATTTTGTACAATCTTGTTTCTTTCCTTTATATGTGGACATCCAGTTTTCCAGCACCATTTGTAAAAGCATCTATCTTTTCTCCAGTCCAGTTTTGCACACCTTTGTCAAAGATTAGGTAACTATAACTGGATGGGGCCACTTCTGAATCCTTTATTCTATTCCATTGGTCTACGTGTCTGTTTTTGTGCCAGTTCACAGATATTTAAAAACATATTTTTTTCTTTCCTTTTTATGTAGCATGATCCTTCCCTTAATTGCCATGTATATTTTATTAATTATTTAATACACAACAGGTTCCTTGGAAAAGAGTGTTCTTCTGTACTAATTATGTTATATAATCATGTAACTCTTAGGTGTCAAATGAGACTATTGTAAAAGTGTTCTTTAAGCTATTAAGTACTAACCACAATAAGAAAATGATATTATCATGATGTGAGCCTATTAGTGTATATCCCCTACTTCAAAGAAATTGTAGCCTGGCTTTAAATAAGTGACACCTTTAGCCAATTTTAGCTGGGTTTTACCCTGGAGTTTATAGAATTAGACAAGTTTTCTACTCATTGAAGCCAGCTTGCTGAGAATTTTGAGGATCTGGCTAAGGCTGGCTTGGGACTTTGCTAGTGTTTTCCATAGAGGCGCAACATGATACACATGAAAAGAAAATAGGTCAGAATCTCCTGGAGTTGTGCTGCCTCACTCCCCAGCTAAAAGGTCATTCTTAATCCTTCTACAGTTCCCAGAACACTGTGTGCAGTAGTGTGTGTGTTTTTTTTTTAATGTTCCAGGAAGGAAATGACTTCTATAAAGCAAAGCAGAGAACCCTAAATGTTTCACAATTCCATTGACAACATCACAAAGATGAGTTCTGGTGAGATTTCATGATTTTCTTCCCCATTGTTAAAATAGGAAATTATGTACCTAGACAGAACCATGGCTGAGTTTACATTAGACCATCATGCACAGAACAAATCAGGGTACAGTGCTCCTCAGAAACACAGACATCAAAATAAAGTGACAGGGAGCACTCACACTACTACAAAGCATGTGCCACTGAGAAAATGTATGCAGGCTCTGACCTGGAAGCCACAGGTGTGCTCCCTCCCTCACTTCCGAGGAGGTATAACAGCAGCTCCCTCCCAACCCACCACCTCCAGCAGTAGTCAACCAGACCCACTGTCCAGAACCAGAGGTATACATACCCTCCCTCGCCCTAGGGATTTGCCTTCTCAAGACCACACGTTATTTCCCAGTTCAGAAGAGGCTCCTTTCAGAAGTACATCTCTTGTTCTCTGGACATGACTTCCTTCCCATGTTCCCTCCAGCTTACATTCCCTCTTGCTCTGCATAGCTGTTCCCTGGTGTAGTTTTGACTCAACCCTTATCAAAGCATATGTAGCTCCCTCAGATATTTATCTAGAAATAATGTGTTCATGACTCAGGGACAAACAAGAAAGGAAGCATGAGCCCTCTGCTATCACGCCTCACTTTGGTATCCTTTAAGTTGTTTTCTAAAAGTCATGATGTTCACCTAGCTTTTTTTTTTTGGTCTTTTTGAGGCAGGGTCTCCCTGTAGCCCCAGCTGACCTGGAACTCACTCTGTAGACCAGGCTGGCCTTGAACTCACAAAGATCCGCCTGCCTCTGCTTCCCAAGTGCTAGGATTAAAGGTGTGAGCCACCACGCCCGGCTCATCTAGCTTTTTGTATGTGTACCTAGTAAAATGTTCTAAGACACTAAAAGAACCACAAAGAGTGTGTGTGTGTGTGTGTGTGTGTGTGTGTGTTTTACCTGAATACTTACATATCCTTGTACATAAAATTTGGCCAATGTCAATATCATTTACTAACAATGCTATACGGATTAAAAGACATTGATAGCAATATCTCCTAAAAATTATTCCCAACTTAAAACTATGCTACCAGATAGGTTAAAACATGTGATTTCGACCCTGCTTGAAAAGACAAAAAAAAAAAAAAAAGTGATTTCTAAGGCCTATCAGTTCCTTTTGCTTTCTTAAACACAGGGCGTAGGAAGGCTGACTCATTGTAAAAATCAGTTCATCCTAGCAGAGGCAGAGGCAGGCGGATCTTTGTGAGTTCAAGGCCAGCCTGGTCTACAGAGTGAGTTCCAGGACAGGTGGGGCTACAGGGAGACCCTGTCTCGAAAAGACCAAAATA